>JAJEJO010004455.1:35372-130618 GCA_020662805.1 Glaucomys volans
ATAAAAGCATTTGGAGTTTATGTGAGAGGCATACTGAAACTGAGGATGTAGAACCATTTTTTTCTAGATTGTTTTGACCCTTTTCTTCTTCTCTGTTCTCATAACCATATCTATCAAAATGTATCCCAGATTATTACATTTTGTTATGTTTTTCTAGATTATGGAGTACTTCAAAACTCCATTTGATTTTTAACATATTAACTTCACATGTAAGTATTGCAAGGTCAAAGCTGATAACTAAAGAAACAGGTTAATTTCATTCATTCATTCCATCTCAATTAAAGCCGTTATAATTGAGTCACTGAAAATTTTAATATAATATGTATTTTCAGATTATGAAGTTTAGGAATCTACATTTTTCAAAATTCAGGCATGAAATACTTGAAAATGCAAAATATTGATGATGAAATTTAAGAGTGAGATATAGAATGCAAAAGACCTATTAATGGTCTTTATTTTAAATTTTTAGTTAAAGCCCAGATTGTGGAGCATTCTCAAAACATTTTTCATGCAACACTTTGCAAAATGGTTTATAACAAAGGAATTTAATGGTCTAGAAAATCTGAGGTGCATCTGGAGGCAAACTGTAAGGCACAATACCATGTCAAGGTCAAGAACGCATAAGGATCCTTCTCATTTGGCTTTAACTTGAACTTGGATGCCAAAGTGCTGTATATCATGTATATGTGGAATGGCTCTCAGAACTAATGTTTGATAAATAGCAGGGAGAAGCTATCCCTCTTCTAGTGCAGAAGAGGACACTTTGAAGCTGTGTTAGTAACTTTTTTCATTGTGACCAAAATACCTGACAAGAGCAACTTAGAGGAGAAAAAGATTTATTTTTGGCTTATAGTTTCAGAGACTTCAGGCCATGGTCTGTTGCTTCTAAGGAAGTACCACCACGCATAGGAACTGGTAGAGGAAAACTTCTGAACATGTGAGAGCCTGGCAGAGAGAGAGTGGGTGGGGAAACATGAGGATCCAGGGACAGATGGGCATGACCCAGTGTCCTACTTCCTCCAGATATGTCCCGCCTGCCTATAGTTACCATCCAAGGGTCTATTCATCTATCAGTGATTAATTTGGCAAATGGATTAATCCACTGGTGAGGGCAGATCACTAATCACTGCCTCAAAGTCCCACCTCTGAACCTTGCCGCATTGGGGATCATACTTTTAAGACATGAGCTTCTGGGAGGACATTTTAGATCTAAACCATAACAAAAGCCAAAAGGCTTGAGTTAAAATCTTGCTACTCATCTGTTGAAGGACACCTAGGATGGGTCTACAGTCTAGCTATTGTGAATTGAATGGCTATAAACATTGATGTGGCTGCATTTCTGTAGTATGCTAATTTTAAGTCCTTTGGGTATAAACCAAGGAGTGGGATAACTGGGTCAAAAGGTGGATCCATTTAAGTTTTTCTGAGGCATCTCCATAATGCTTTCCAGAGTGGTTGCACCAATTTGCAACCCCACCAGCAATGTACAAGAGTGCCTTTTCCCCCACAGCCACATCAACTCCTATTATTGCTTGTGTTCTTAGTAATAGCCATTCTAATTGGAGTAAGATGGAATCTTAGAGTTGATATATACACAATAGCATATTATTCAGCCACAAATAAGAATAATATTGTGGCATTTGCAAATAAATGGATGGAATTGGACAATCATGCTAAGTGAAATAGCCAATCTCAAAAAACCAAAGACTGAATGTTTTTCCTGATAAGTGGATGATGATATATAATCAGGTTGGGGGGTTGGGGGGTGAGAGAAGAATGGAGGAACTTTAGATTACATATAGGGAAATAAGAGGGAGGAGGGGGCAGGGATATGAAAAATGGTGCAGTGAGACAGACATCATTACCCTATGCACATGTATGATTATATGAATGGTATGAATCTACATCATGCACAACCATAGAAATGAAAAGTTGTACCCCATTTGTGTACAATGAATCAAAATGCAGTCTGTAAAAATTAAAAAAAATAAATAAATAAAAAAGAAGAAATTCTGCCAGCAAAAAAAAAAAAAATCTTTCCACTTAAATCTTTATTTTGGAGTTTCTCAAGTTGTAAGATAGGAGTGGTGACTAAACAGTATATGTGTCTTAAAGTCCTTGTGAATATATTCATTAATTAATGTATAAATATTATTGGAATAGAGCCGATCAAATACAGAGTCCCTGATGAATTCTGGTTATTATCATAATTTTGTGGAGTCTGACTTTGACCTTTGAAATCACCTCAAATTAACTCATTTGTTCTTACTCTGTTTCTCTTACCCCATGTGTAGACCTGTGCATTTAGTGTGCTGCATATGTTATGCGCATTGGTTGACATGCATAGACATGTCTACATAGCTATTTATTCAACTGTCTATTCTATCTTAATAAACCTCATTTAGTATATGACATATAGCAAAATATTTCCAATAAAAACCTTAAGTCAAACAAAATCAGTCCTATTCCTTCAGTTAAAAATATAGCTTTTGGAAAAATGTTAACAACATTTCACTAAAACAAAACCACATGCTTCTTTCCAGAAACACTGTGTCTAGAAAAGTAGGAATTAGAGATATGATGTTATAAAGAACAATTTGACTTCGACTCAGCACAATTATTTCCAGTTTTCTCCATGGAACTCCTTAAATATTTTGGTAGGATTCAAAAATGAATTTCTGCATTTGTCATTCTGTACCTGCCTCATTTCATATACTGTAATGGCCTCCAAGATCATGTTACCATAAATGACAAAATTTACTAATTTTATAACTGAGTCATATTCTGTTGTGGATATTGGTCAAAAAGGACACTTGTGTTCTTTATTATAAGAACCAGAATTTAAGTATCAGAGTATAGTTCCCTAATACGTAGTCTGGCTAGGTGTGGTGGCACAAGCCTGTAATCCCCAGGAGGCTGAGGCAGGAGGATCTCAAGTTCAAAGCCAGCCTCAGCAAAATCGAAGTGCTAAGGAACTCAGTGAGAACCTGTCTCCAAATAAAATACAAAATAGGGCTGGGAATGTGGCTCAGTGGTCAAGTGTCCCTGGGTTCAATCCCTGGTACCAAACCAAACCAAACAAACAAATAAAACAACCCATAGTCTGTTTGGTTGATAAATAGAGTTTGTTTTCATTTTATTCACAGTTTAGCCACCATTTAAGATTTTCAGTAGTATTCATACTTGTTACAGTAAAAGTAAAGAAAAATCCTGCATTAATATAGTGCATGATAGGATGGTTATGGGCAATAGCCTAAAAGCAGAAATGAAAATGAATTTATTTTATTTAATGAAAGCTTTACCTTTATTATTTTCAAAAATACATTATCAGTCTAATAATACATATTATCATAAAAAGAGATTATTTTCTTACTTAATTATTCCATTGGAGCTGTGAGGTTTGGTTTTGGTGCTTCTTTGTGCAAGGCCTTAAATCAGCAAGCTCACTGAAGGCATGCTATAGTTTGGATGTCGCCCAAAGGCTCATGTGTGGAAGGCTGGATCCCCAGTTGCTGGTGCTTCTGGGAGGTGGTGGAACCTTTAGGAGGTGGGGCCTAGTGGAGAGAAGTCAGGTCATTGGAACTGGAATCAGGCCCTCTTGTCTCTTTATATCCTGGCCACTGTGAGGTGAGCACTGACTCCCCTGTGTTTTCCCACAGTGATTCCCACTGTATTCCATAGGCCCAAAGCCATAAGGTCAAGTGACTATGGACTGAACCTCTGAAACTATGAGCCAAGATAAATATCTCCTCCTCTTAAGTTGTCTATCTCAGAGGTTGTGTCACAACAATGGAGAGCAAACAAGGAAAAACCACCTCCTAGGTGCATTCTTGGATTATTTTTATTATCACAACATTTGGGAGGTAACAACTGCTAAAGTTGCTCTGAATTAGCCAGGAAATTCAGATGCTCTGCAACAATAAGAATTATTCTGGGGGGAAAAAAATTGTCTATGTCCTGAGAGCTCTTAAATGTCTTTAAGACAACCAAATTGAACACATATTCCTAAACCTATAGACTAAAATTCAATTTTTATAGACAAATTCAAAACATTTTTGGCAATTGTAAAGCAAACCAAATTATGTAAATTAGTACAGCCATTATGGATGTTTCTAAAAAAAATTCAAAATAAAGCTATCATATGAACCAGCATGAGTATATAATCAAAGGACCATTGATTGGTATGGTAAGAATATTTCTTTTTATTGCAGAACTATTGACAATAGCTAAGATATGAAATCAACCTAAGTATCCACCAATGGATGAGAAAATTAAGAAAATGTGGCCAATATCCACAACAGAATATGACTCAGTTATAAAATAAGGATATTTTGTCATTTATAGCAACATATGATCTTGGAGGACATTACAGTACATTAAATAAGGCAGGTACAGAATGACAAATACCACATGGTCTCACTAATATGCAGAAGCTAAAAACAGACGAGTTCATGGACATAGAGAGTAGAATAGTGGCATTCAAAGGTTGGAAAGGTGGGGGAAAGGCAGAAGGTCGTTAAAGGTTACAAAATGAAAGGAGAGGTGAGTTTTTTTGTAGCCCAGTAAGGTGAACATAATTCACAATAATTTGTTGCCTATATAAAATAGCTAGAAGAGATGATTTTGTATGTTGTACCACAAAGAAATGATCATGTTTGAAGCAATAGATATGTGAATTGTGCTGACTCAATTATACACATTGGACATGTGCATTGAGATATCACACTGTGACTCATAAATATGTATAATTATGCATCAATAAAACAAAATAAATATTCAAAAATGTATATATATGAATCAAAGGAAAAGTTCTTTGAAACCACACTAAAAATTGCAAACCATTTTGAATCTTCTGTTATGTTTCTCTAACCTCTCATGGAATTTGAGTCTGAATTATTCTCAATTTGTAGATTTTTCGTACAGTTTCATATAGCTTGTTAAAATACTATCTGAGACTCATTTTCATAGTCCGAGATGAAAATATCAGAATTAGTGGAAATGTATGACATGTAGACATCTCATTAAATTTTAATAATGCAGATTGTCTAAAAATAGTTTGTGTTCTCTCGACTTTTTACTTTTGAGTTCTTCTGTAGCATGATGAAAAAACTATGTTGTCATAAAGCATATTGAAATTATTTTGTATTCTTGTGGTTCTTATGCTAAAACTTATTTAATGTTTCCAGAGAATTTTTTTATTTGTTCTAATTAGTTATACATTGATAGCAGAATGCTTTTGACACATTGTACACAAATGGAGCAAAACTTCTCATTCCTCTGACTGTACAAGATGCAGAGTCACACCAGTTATGCAATCATACATATATACAAGTTGATAATGTCCACTTCATTTCACCATCCTTTCCAACCCCCACACTCTTATGTTGATCAATATGGTCTTCTATGTCTTTTTACAAAGTATAAAAAATTATATGCCTCTACATACAATTAGATTCTAAATTAGGAGAAGAGTTTGCCATTCTTTGGTTCCATCTTATCCAAGATGGTTACTGCGTACTATGGAAATCAAGCACAAAGACAGTTGAATCAAGATGTGTGGTTTCACATCTTGACTTTGTTGTTTACCATCTAAGTATTCTTGGACAACAAGGCTCCTTTGTGTCAGCTTCCTCTTCAGAATCATGGTTGCAGCTTTATAGGGTAAGTCATATGAGGAGTTACTAGGGTAAATCATGAGTTTGCACATTTAAAAAGCACAGAAGGGTACCAGACAAGCAGAAGGCACTACATGGATGTTTGACAAATAAGAATATAGAAGGAATTATTTTCAAACTACACTTATTCATTAGTAAGTCTAGTTCACTTTAGAACCTTTGACAGTTCACATGGTTCTTAGTGGTTTAGACCTACATTGATTTAACGTCATTTTTCTCTTTCTTATATCACTCACATGTTCTTTTATTGCTTTGTCTTTTAACTGGGTTTTAATGCAATTTTCACTTATATCTCTGCTTTCATTGACCTATAAAACTTGTCAGAATTTCTTTTGACTATCTTCTCCCACTTATTCAAATCTTGCTCATAAGAGTTAAATCATCTGATGATTTCATTATGTCTTCTAAAAGAGTCAGTTTGAATAGTTATGAACTGAAATGCTATCTTTCATCAGAAATTGCTTTCTTTTTATTTATTTTTTATTGTAATTCTTCAGTATAACAGGACTTTATATTGACTTTTGAGAAAAAACCTAAGTATGAATGTGAGTTTTAATTAGGATAGCAAATGAAACATTAAAAATATTGTTAATAAAATGTTTTTGTTACCTCTAGAGACATTGCGTGGTACTATGGAGAGCTACAGAGACATCTTCTTCTTGAGCTCCTGGCCCTTTAAAATCACACTTGTAAAGAGAAATCACGCAGATCTTTTGAAGGTAGAATGACTGCCTTATGATCCTTCATCTAGTAAAACCAATGGAAGAAACAAGAAATCTGGTTTCTTTATTTCTAGAACACTCAGTAAAACTATTATTGCAGATAATTATCATATTAGTTTTAGTAAAACAAGAGTAACACCTATATTTGCATAAATGAATAAAAATGAAAGGTTAAGAGAGGGTAATCAATAAATAAACTTTATCTTAACTGAATTCTTACCTTCCTAGGTTTTAAGGTAAAACAGTGCTTTTGTCCCTGATGGTGCCCTTTAAGCAGAACACTTTGTCTTAATTAATTTTACTGACCATTTTGAGTCTTGCCTTAGAGAACTGAAGACTTTACACACCTTAAATAATAATTGGCATCATGAATCACTTTTATCTCCAAGTCAATAGAAGGGAAAAACAAACCCCGAATCAAAACTCCAAGTCACTCTGTCTTCAGGATAGAACAGCGTTGAGTATTATTTCCTTGACCCCTTCAACGGAAGAATGTTGACCCAAAAGGAGTTTTAGAAAGCCCTGAATAAAATTTTAAGCCTTTTTAAAAACAGGTTTTATTCTCCAGAGTTTTAGTATAAACCAGCCCCATTCCTGGAAAATATTGTCAGAGCTGTGGTCTGGAAATGATGTGCAGTGAATAGTCTGTGTAGTATGCGAGTCAGTCTGGGAAGTATTGATTTAATGAACGACTGGTTGGTTTCTGCAAATTTGCTTGGAGGTTTGGCGGTGCTAATTGTGGTACATTCTCTCTGGTCATCATCTTGTAGCTGCATCGCCTACTGAAAGGGTCACCAGAGCAGTGTGCTGTAACCTGGGCTTTCTCGCAGCTGCAGCTCTACCTAATTTGTACTTGGGCGCTAGAAAGATTATAATAAATGAAGTGCTGCTTTCAAAGTTTCAGACACACTAGTTTCCCCCGTTTGGCAAAGGTGGATTTAATTTGACTTTCACGAGTGCAAAATCCGTCTCCTTAGAAGTTGGTCAAACTATTAATTTTATGGCAGGGACAACTGAGTACAGTAAACCTTTTCACAAAGCCAGACAGCTTAACCTAATTAAACGGTTGTTTTGACAGGTGGTCTAAAGTGGAATGAATGCTATCAAGAGCATTTCAAGAAATGAGTTTGATGAATGCATGAGTGTGTGTTTGCAGGTGAAAATGTGTTTTGGAAGGGTGTGATGACAGCTCTATGTCCAAAAAGTGGAAGGGAGACCTTAGACTTCATTCATGAACTTGTTTGGCAACTTTCTGATTTTTGTAGGCATTTTAAGAGGATGAAGAACATCAGCTCTATAATAGCATAACAAGATACTGAGAAATGATATTGACTATTATTAAAATAATTTAAAAAAGAACTTGCTCATCTCTGAACAGAATGAAAGTATTCCTTTAAGGAACCAAAGATGTGTTAGGAAGGAAACTTGAACTTTGTAGTTAGATTTTTCTGGAGAGTCATACGATTTCTCACGCCTGTTTTCCATGTGCCAGGCTTGAATAGGACATGAGATAGAAATATTATCCTCAGCCTGTCCTTGACTATGTGACCAGTGAACCCACAACCTTCAGACAACCTTTTTTTTTTTTGTCATTTCATGCAGATTTCAGTAGTGGAAAAAAATTGATCAGCCTACACTAGGATTCACAGATGTGTTTTCCAGAGCAAAATCTATAGAATTCATCAGATGTGAATTGTGTGGTTTCAACGATGGTGTATACTATAACAGCTGGTTTCAGAAAGTGGATTCTTCTTGAGACATTTCCAGCTCCTTCCCTCTGCTTTCTTCCTATGTCTTCAGTGGAAATGCAATTAAGGCGATTCAAGTGTCTGAATTACCAATACAAAATGAAGCCAGATCAATAGAGGTTTTCTATTGTCGTTTGATAGTGATGTGATGCATTTATCCATGAAAGCGATGATTTCTTCAGAGGAAATTGATGCTGTTGGGAATTTGAGAAAGAACCATATTAAATAGCATATTCCTTATCCAACATTTGATAATTTCTCTCTCTGATAAGGAAAAAATAGCCTCTTAAAAATGATTCATAAAAATGTCCATTTTCATTTATTTGGTGCTTTTAAAATTTCAAATACCCAAGCTATCTTTAGAAGAGATATTGTTGTTTATGTTGACAAAAATAATAGCAAACATTATTAATTTGCCCAAGGTCACATACTTCTTAATCTTTAAGTTGAAATGCAATCCGTATATCAAAATGTGGGTCATATTCTCTTAACCATTATGTTATAATTCCACAAATAATTAATTTGTGAAATTTGACATCATTCAAATGTATCTAAACTATAAATGCTGGAATCATGGAAACATTTTCAGTGATTTTAAGGTAATTGGATCTAGTAGAAAACAAAGAAATTGACCTGGGTTTTGACCTGGTTTTGACCTGTCTGTTGGTGAGACAGTGTCACCTGAGAAATGGTTGAAAATTCACACTTTCCTCATCGTATGCACATAAGCACTGACTCATGATCTGGATACCAATCACAAGACTCAGGGCCGCTTTTTCTCTTTGCACATTGGATACTGGACTGTGAACTTAATCACACCAAATCCATCTGCACACTCAGAAAGCTGCTACTAAACAAACTGAGTTTTGAAACCACCCAACAGAATGAGCAATAAGCAGAGTATACCTGTGAGGTTTACATACATTCTAACAGTTACAGGTTCCACAAATAAAGAGTATTATTGAGAAGTAAAATCATCAAAAGAAAGAACTCTCAACAGCAGGTAACATAGAAATTAAATTTAAAAATTAGGTTTAACAACAAGGAATAATAGATAACCTAGGGTAGTTCAAGTAGGGGGAACAGGCCTCAGGAGAGTTGAGCTTGCTTGGATATGAACTTTGGTAGGGTGCTACATCCACTGTCTTCTCTAAATCAGGATTCAAAGCATATGTCCACCTTGTTGGATAGACAGCAGGAGCAACAGAAAATGTCTTTTTTGGTCTATTGGCATCATGTGGAAATGACCCTTTATTGCAGTAAGTTCTGAACTCTGGTGAACACACATCTACTACACACTGACCATATATGAGATTGGCAAGTTTTTTCTCCAATTTGGGGGATTGTCTTTAATTCTCTTTACAATGTTCTGTGATGCACAACAGTTTTTAATTTTGATGAATGGCTGATTATTTATTTTTGTCATTGCTCATTCCTTCCTACTATTTATACAATATACCCAAGAAGACAATACATGTTCTTCAAAGTGGAACCTGTGTGGATTTTGCAAAAACAAACAGGACTTACCGAATCCAGGTTAGTGATAATTCCAACAGCCAATTCCAAAATCCAAAAAGCCATTGAAGTATAAATTTGTTGTGAAAATTCAGTTGTGTGCACAATCTTTCATTAGCAGTCATGAAGCTAGAGGTGGTCTTTATTTATTCCTTAGTGGGAAATTTGTGTATTTTGCTACAGATACACTAATGTGTATGATCAGAATTTGTTGTACCAGATCCCACTGAATTGAATGTTTGATTTATGTACTGAATTACTTTTCTGAAATCCAAAATATTCTGAATTTTGATGATTTCCTGTTCCAAGAGATTCTAATAGGGTTTGTGGCTATGCAGTGACAACACCAGTCAAGAAAGGGGTCATATTTTATTTTCTAAAGGGTTTTTTGTATTTCTCACTTGAGCTCACCACAGATTTTGTTAGTGGGCCTTATTCCTATCTGACCATTTAGAACACTGACTCTTAAAGAGACAAAGTAACTTTTCCAAAAGTGACAAAGTGTTAGAACTGAGAGGTTAGAGTCCATGTCCCAAGTGATTCCAAATCCCAGTGGGTAGGACAGTCTCTATTTACCATGCACATAAGAGAAGGCTTATTAAACAAAGTTTACCTCCCCCACCATGCAAAGTATCACCCCTTCCAGGAAACAAAAAATGAGTAGGTATTGATTGTAGGAAATGGTTTGAAAGTGAAGTAGGAAAACAAAGTGTAAAAACAAGAAGACATGAACTTTCAGAAAAATATACTCAGAAGAGGGTACTACAGCTAATAGAGTCTACATCCTCAAAGACACACCCTAGGAAAGAGCCTGTTGTTATCCCCACCTCCCAGACTAAACAGAGGCACAGAGGAAGGGACTAACTAGTCCTTAAATACCTTGCTCAAAAGGAAGTGGCAGTATTGGGTTCCATAGTTAATGCCATTATCATATAAATAGCTTTAAAGCAAAAACATTTAACAGAATGAAGTGGGTATTTTTAAGTTAAGTATACATTTCTTCACAATGAAAGTATCACTAGGTACTATTGGCAGACACAGACTACGAAATCCAGAAGGCAAAGCACACAGAAAAAGTAAGATGAAATTGATAATATATATTAATATCAATAATAAAAACTGATGATCATGCATTGTTAAATCACCAAAAATTAGTATGATTATATGTTTTTCATTGATGTTGAAAGTGAAAATCAATTACAAGGATTGATCTAATGTAGCTAGAGTTCCTGACTTACTATGGTGCAACTTGGATTTTTTTTTTTTTTTTTTTGATATCACGATGGTGCGAAAGCAATAGCAATTGCCAAAACAACTTTCACGATGGTGCAAAATTCAGTAGGAACCATGCATTTTGAATTTTGATCTTCTCTGAGGCCACAGATATGAGGAACGTTGTAATGCCGGGAGGTGGGAACAACCTGCAGGTACCAGGCAGCCAGGAGACTGCAAGTATGAACAGTCCGTGCTCTCAGCGCTGTGTTGCTAAGCTACGATGTTTGGTAGGTTGACTGTATTAAATGCATTTTCAACTTTACCATATTTCAACATATGATGGGTTTTTAGGATGTGATATCATTGTAGTCAAGGAGCATCTTTATTGGCTTGTAAAATTATGCTTTTTTCAGAAAAAGGCTATAACTCCCTTTCAAATGTATATAGAATGGTTCAAAATTTCATCTATTATGACAGGAGGAACATATTAGAATCCTTGACTCAGATGTTTTAGAGCCTATATATCTAAATGCAATAGAACTTTAAATTAATGACAGTTAACTGCCCTCTAATAACAATGAATGAAAATCACCTTTACCCAAATACATCAATTAAAATTACCAAATACCAGAAATAGATCTACCCAAAACTTTGCCAATGAGGACATAAAACTGCAATTATAGAATAATGACAATAATAATGCGAAATTTATAGTATTTATCAAAAGCTGCATCAAGAAAAAGTGATACCATTAGTGATTATATCATTAAAGAAAAATTATAATAAATGAGTTTATAGTCAAAAAAAGGTATGTACACACCCACACACCACAAACACACACACACTCCTAAGGAGAACAAGCACTTATAGAATATTAACATAATTCATAAATTAATTTGCAATTAAATTGCAAACCTAATCATTGGTAAAGGAGCAATATAAATTATTATTATAAATTTGAAAAATAAATGAAAAATGCTTTGCTATTAAAGACTTTTAACAAAAATAAATGACTTGTGACAAAAATATTAACTAACATTGGCTAAAATGCGCTTTTGAAACTGAATGGGACAAGACTCATAAGACGTATTGAAAATATAACAACCAGATTTTATTTTTTCTTTTTTTTGCAGTGCTGGGGATAGAACCCAGGGCCTTATGCTTGTGAGGCAGACACCCTACCTGCTGAGCTATATCCCCAGCCCTAACAACCAGATTTTTATCACTACTACAACTGAGGAAAATCCCAGTATCTATCCAAAAATAGATACATTTGTACAATTTAATTGAACATGAAAGTTCATGAAAATGTAAAAAGCATGAAAAAATGTTCAATAATCATATTAAATAAAAATGTGAACTATTAAAATATCAGTTTTAATTATCAGATTTATAAAGATTTAAAAATAGTCATGCTATCCCCTCTTACTGAGATAATAAAAGAAAAGTACCTATCTATCTGGCTTATAGGGGAAGAAATTAATTGCATTTTTTGCAAAGACAGCTGCTTCAGAAGTACTCTTGGATACTCAACCAATAATTTGTATCGAAAAATTGAATTTAAGAAAATTGAAAAAAAAATGTGTGCCCTCAGATATAAGGATCTTCATTTCAGTGTTTCTTTTTTTGTGGTATCTAATAATATTGTTGCTAAGTCCAAACGACAGACTATTTTGAATATTATGGTCTGATCAAGAAAGCTCATATAGAGATCTATATTCATATGGAATCTGCTCACCTATCATAGGAAAATACAAGTTGTAATCTTTTAAAATAATGTCTATATTTTTGCTTATCAATTATCTTCTTACTATAAATATAAAGGAATATGTATAAATATATGCACTCATATATTTACAATGAATAATAGTTGAAGCATTGCCCTAAGCAGTTTTTAAACATCTAGATAGTAGTATGGCGTCAAAGAATATTGGTTCCTGGGAATGTTAAATTATTTCTGGATGCAAAAGGAATTCTTCTAATGGAGGGAGGGCCAAGCTCTGGGGGTGGAGAGGGGAGCATGCGTGTTGGGTCAGCTGCCATGGATGAAAACTGAGAGAGAAAGCTGATTTATGTTGCTGTTAAATAACACTTGTTCCTGTAACCATCTCAGGTGACCTGCCCTTATCTGGAGATCCTGGATCTTCTAGAGTGAAAAATTGTTCTCTTCCTCCTCAGTGGGATATCTTTGGCTCTTTTAGAAACAAGGTGTTTTGGTGATTGAACCAGTAAGATTCTGAGGTAGTTCTGCCAGAGAATCTTTTTGACATTCAGTGGATGCCTCTCCAGAGTGAGACGGACACAGCCAGGGCCTGGGCCTGCTCATGGGGGACTGTCTGCAAGGTTAGTAAATAGCTGTCTGCAGAGGGTTTTGAGGCAGGCTACCCCAGACCATCATTTCCTGCTCTAGGACTCTGATTGGGAGTACTGTCCCAAGGCTACCTATGAATTGGAAGTGGGCCTGGAGCCATATTCCCTATGGCCTCAACTTTAAATCCTTACCAACATGATGGCAGGAACATCTCCTACATGTGTCTTTGTTTTCCTACTTGAACATGAACTGCAAGATAGAGAACCAGAGGAGTTGGAAGATTTGTGAATCCTTCTCCTTTTCCTCCCCTACCCCTGTTCTGAATATCTCTGCTGCTTTTATTTTTTATCAACATTCTGTGAGAGCTGTACTATTGTGCTTATAAACACAACAGTGGTAATGAGGAAAAAAAGAGAAAGAGAAAAGCTTATTTGCACCATTTTTCTTGATCTTGGCAGTGTTCACAGGAATGACAGCGAATCGTTTTAAAATGCGGTTGAGTCCCCATGGACTTGGTAAACTTCTCAAATTAAACTTTATTGATGGTTTATATCTTCACATTGGGATTTTATGATGCTGTATTTAGTGAGGTTGTTTTGTAAAACTAACCCTGTGAATTAAATTAATTATTCAAAAACTTAACCTTGCACTCAGACATCCTCTGATTCATAGAGAAAAAATTTGTGATAAAAATTGTAGCAATCAAGAGATTGTTGAATGAAATATAGTTTATTAAGAATGTTATGATTTAGTGGCATAAATTGCTATTATTCTGTGCAAAAGTTCAAAGGTCATAAAATTACTAGCCTATATGCTTTGCTAGGCTTTGTCCCTCAGATCAATTAAAGCTGAAATACATATTTTTTTCCAATTAGATTACTTACCAGGGGCATTCCCTGGTTAGACATTCTTAGGATGAGTGAACCCCGTTCTCCACAGATATAAAGGAAAGATTGAAGTGAGAATTTTCTCATAAAAACGAAAAGATGTAGGACCTTAAAAAGTGTGATTCTTTTTCTGTCTTCTTACTTGACTTTTATAAGATCCATGAAAGGTAAAATTATTGAAAGTCTCATGGGTGATGAAAGAAAACCCATGGGATGGATTTGTCTCACAATATGGATATCCACTCTGAGAGATGGATTTAATACAATCTAATTTTGAAGATTGAGACTTAAGAACAGCTAATAAATATGCTTTATCCACATGTAAAAATGTATCAATGTTTTTATGCAATTCTCTATAAAGGGGCCATTTATGGGTTCCTTTGGTTTTATGATTCTAATCTTGAGAGAATTGTTCTGACATTTCTGCTGACTTTACTTTTTCTTAAACCTTTATTGAGGTACATTCAATTGCTATCAAATCCACCCATTTATCATAAAATGAAATGATAGTTAATAAGAGATACTCCTTGACTTATGATAAGGTTACATAATAGCCTTGTAAATTGAAAATATCTAAGTCACAAATGCATTTAATCCAGCTAACCTAGCTAACATCATAGATTAGCAAAACAGACTATTCCAGAACACTGCTTTTTAATGTCATGATTGTGTCCCTGACTGGGTGCCAAAGCACACTGCTTCTTAGTATGGCAAGAGAGTATTATTCTATACTGATAGTCAAGGAAAATATTAAAATTCTAAATATGGTTTCTAGTGAATGCCCTTGTAAAGTAAGATTGTCATAGATTGAACCATAAATTGGGGACTACATGTATTCACTAATGCATAGGATCATCACCATAGTCAATTCTGGTACATTTTCATTACCCCCAAAATAAATCCTGCAGCCAAGAGCAATTAGTTCCCATTTTCATTCAACCCCTCTCCCCAAGCAATCTGCCTCCCAGCCCTAAGCAAGCACCAATCTACTCTGAGTCTATAGTTTTGTCTATTCCAGGCATATCATAGCAGTACTCCTGAAACATACATTCTGTGATTGCCCTGAGCATTGTGTTTTCAATATTCACCCATGCTATAGCATAAATCAACATTTATCCTTTTTTATTGTCAACTACTAAAAGATATATATTATTTTATTTAGTAATTCATCAGTTGATGGGCATTTGGTTTTTTCTTTTTTCTTGTTATCATTGCAATATTACTGATTAACTCTGCTGTGACCATTCATATACACACATGCATATTTTTATTTTTCTTGACTATATGTTGAATGGGTAGAATTGTGATACCATATGGTAACTCTACATTTAATCGAGAAGTCACCAGACTATCAAAGTGGTCATACTCTTTTACCATCTCACCAAAGCAGTATGAGTTCCAATCTGTCCATCTTCACTAACATTTGTTATAATCTATTTTGGTTGCAACCATCCTCATGGGGATGAAATGGATTCTTTTTGTGATTTTGACTTGCATTTCCCTGATGGCTAATGATGTTGAGGATCTTTCCATGTGCATCAACTATCTGTACAACTTCTTTAAAGATATATTTATTCAGATTCTTTGCCTTTATAAGAGGAATTATTTATTTATTCATTTTTATTATTGAATTGTAAGAGTTCTTTATGTATTGCATATACAAGTCCATTATCAGATATATGATTTGAAATTATTTTTTCTCGTTCTGTAGGTAATCTTTTAATGTTTCTTGATGTTCTTTTAAATACTAAAGTTTTAATGAATTGCTTTACTTATTTGTTTGTGTTGCATTTTGTTACATCTACAAAGTTACCTGTCTCAAAGTGATGAAAATGGACTTGAGTGTTAGTCCAAGAGTTTTATAATTTTTGTCTTACATATAAGACTATGATCATTTTAAATTAATTTTATTTATGGTGTGAAGAAGAGGTCTACATTTTTCTTTGGAATATATCTATTTATCTCAGCATCATTTTGTTGAATAGACTATTTTCCTATTTTAATTGTCTCAGCACCATTGCTGAATACAGATTGTTTTAAAAATTAGTTTATTGTGTGTATATTATCTATCCACAAAAAGTTACAGATATGTAATCTTTGTTAGCTGTGCAAATCCTTCCCATTGAAGAGGTAAAAGTGTTTTGTTCAATACAAATTTGGTAACTCTCTATGGGTTGATGATTAGTTTACTTTGTTTGAAATTAGAAATTCTTCAGTATCTGTCAGAGGCATTCTTCAGGCATTACTGTCAAAATTTTAATCAAATTTATCAGTATTAAGAGCTACCCTGTGTATATATGTATGTATGTATGTATGTATGTATGTATGCATGTATAGTGGTGTGTATGTGAGAAAAGCATACTAATGTGCTTGAACTAAGAATGTACTAACTCTGTTATTAATATAGAATAGTAGAGCCATTTCTAAAGTGACCTACATTTTGGAATCAACAATAATTTGGAAAAAAAAAGTATAAAACTTAACCTGTAAAACCAAGTTGTTTAGACATGGGCTATTTGAATTTAAATATCTAGGATTTGTTTATATTTATTTTATTTTATTATTGATTTTATTAATTTTACTTTATACTTTAGAAAGAATGGGAATGGAGGTTGAATGCCAATAAGTCTCAGTCAAATTCATATTATTTTCCCACTGCAGGGTACAGCTAAAGGATAATTTCTCCTCCCAATCTTGATGAAGGAAGCAGTATTCAAATGTTGTTTCATTAAACAGTCAAATAGAAAAATATGGCCAAGTGAAAGGTCATTAAAATTAGAGAATAATTTGCAAGTCTGCGTATTAAGTATGTTCAGGATATTTACTCTTAGAAATCACATTTATTCCCTCTTTATAAATTATTTTCCCCTTATTTTCCATGTAGTTCTTAGTTGTCCTGCAGCAGCAGGATGTAGCTGGAAACGAGAGCAAGAAAAAAGAAATCTTTACTAATACAAAAGCTCAACAGTTAAAAAAGATCAGAGTCCCTGAGATTTTCATTGAAATATATTGCCCTTCCAATGAAAGAAAGGGTAAGTTTTGTTCAAGATACTCAATTTAAAAAAGATACAAGTGAACATGCTTCATGTTTGAAGGACTTCCACAAAAATGATGGACATAAAACCTTGCTCTGCATAACCACCTATTTGCCAAGTTCCATTAACTATACATTCATAGCATCTCCCATTTCTGCCTCTGAATCTCTATCCTTTCCATCCTGGTGTGTTCTCTCTAGAAAATTACCCCAGTTGTCTCCTTGCTCCTTGTATTCTTGTTCCCTTTCTAATCTAAACCCTATAATGTAAAATTCCATTCTACTTTTATGCTAAAAAATAAATTAAGAAATAAAAAAATTCTCAATATTTCAATATTGCCCAGGAATATATTTTGGGTATGGTCTAAGATATGGTTCAAAGTCATTTTTTCCATTATATGTAGCCAGTAGTCCCAGCATCATTTATTGAAATGATTATAAATTCTCCATTGACTTTCCTTTACATATTTATAAAATATCAGTTGCTTGTGTGTATTGACTCTTCTATTTCCTTGATCTCTTTATCTATCTTTATGCTATTATCAGTTTTTATTTCTATGGCATTATGTGTGTTTTGAGGTTAAATAAAATGTTAGTCTTCACCTTTGTTCTTAATAGAAATTGTTTTGGCTACTCTAGAGGTTTTTCACTTTGATACAAATTTTAGAATATGCTTTAATTTCAATGAATATAATATTAGGTGGGATATCAACTGGAATTGTGTCCAGCATATAGATAAATTGTGAGAAAATTGAAATCTTGAGTATGTTGAATTTTCTATTTCATGCACATGGTATATCTCACCATTTATTTGGGTCCTTTTTATCACAACAGTGTATTTTCAGTTTCAACACACTGGTCTTAAACATTTTTGACTATTTCTTCTCAAATGTCTCTTACTTTCTATACTATCAAAATGGGAATTTGAACTTTGATTTCTCTGTGTTCTTTGATAGTGTTGTTCATCTTATATTGGTTCTTCATCTAAATTTGCCAAATAACAGTTCTAGTACTATTTTCTTTTTGACGATTCCTACTTTTGTAAATTCTCTATTTAAAATCTATCATGCCATCTTTGAATAAAGACAATTTTGCTTCTTCCTTTCAGTCAGGATGACTTTAGTTCCTTGAGTAGTCTCATTACATCAGTGAAACTCGTAGTACTAGGGTGACAGAAGTTAACACTGGACATCCTGACCTTGATCATTGAGGGACAGTATTGTCACCATTTTGAGTGATGTTATCTATAGAATTTTCTATTTTTTAAAAAAATAGATACCATTTATTAGATTGAGAAAGTTCAACTCTATTCCTAGTTTGCTGAAATATCACCAAGAGTGACTTGGTAGTTTCTTAAGTGCTTTATTTATATCTATTGAGATGATGCTATGGTTTTCTTTTCAACTTGCTCATACGATGACATTCCTGGTCACACTTGGTCATGATGTACTATGTATTTGATAAATTGTTAAATTTCATATTAAATACCTCAAAATAATAAGGGAAAATCATCCATAGTCACCTAGTTTATTTACTGTTCCTAGTGTTCTTTATTCATGTGTTTATCTGTATTTTCATCAGTATTTTCCTCTGCTTTATGTCTTACAGTACAGGTCTACAAGACATGAATAACAAGTTATAAATTATTTCTGCTCTCGTAGGTCATAAAAGGCTTTATTTTGACTTTGTTTTTGAATGGTGTTGTTCCTGGGGGTAAAATTCTAGGTTTACAGGGTTTCCTTTTCTTGCTATTTTTAAAAGATGTTCTATTGTCATGTTACTTGGAATGAGAAAGATGCTGTCATGCTTTTCTTGGTTTCCCTAAAGATCTTTTTTTCTCCCCGCTTTGGAAACTTTTTTAAAGATTTTTCTCAGTTTTACTGGTTTTAAGCAATTTGATTACGATGTACCTGGTATCTGTTCCTTCATGTCTCTTATCTTCTGGATTGGGGGAATGTCTTGGAGTCATGAGTGAGTTCAACACATTTGGTAAAATTTTAACTGTTTCATCAATGATTTTCTGCTCCCTCCTTTGAGGATTCTTGTTTCACATTTTTTAGAATTTTGAAGTTGTGTTATAGTTCCCTAATGCTATTTTTACTTTAAAAAAATCTGTTTATTCCTTTGTAATTAATTTTGAATAGTTTCTACAGACATGTCATAAAGTTTATGAATCTTTTCTCTGTAATGTCCAGTCTAACATTAATTTCATCCAGTGTATTTCTTCATCTCAATCACTGAAATTTTGATCTGTAGATTTTTTGTTTCTCAACTACATCTTAATTTGTTGAATATATGAGATATACAGTTACAATAGTTGCCATGTCTCTTTCCTCTACTTTTAATATCTATATTGATTCTGGGTCTGTTATAGCTGTTTTATTTTTCACTTCAATATACGTTATTATGTTATATTTTCCTTATTATCTGTATGCCTAGTAATTTTAGATTATCTCATTTGAATTTTTTTTTTTTACTGGTTGCCTATTGTTATATCTTATGACTATGAAAATTTGTGTAATACATTTATTTTTGTGTTTTGACTCATATAAAGGTTCTTATCTTTTATACTAAATTTGCATTTGAATAGTTAGTGCTGCTAGGAACTAGTCTTTAGGAAATACCAAAAATTTGTTGATACTTTTAAATCTGCAGTCTTAGTCAATTTGTGCAGAATGGTAGATATTGGATAATTTGAAAAGATAGAAATCTATTTTCACAGTATTGGAGTTTGGGAGCTCCAATATCGAGACACTGACAGTCTTTGTTGTCTGGTGATGATTGTCCTCTGGAGTGGGCAGTGCAGGAGGCCAAAGGGACAGCTAGATAGATGCTGCATGGAGCCTCTTTTAAAGGGGTCTTAATCCCATTAATGAAGAAGCAACCCTCCTGGGCAACTCATAATATCAGCCCCTCCTTTTAATACTATCACATTTACAGTACCTTAGTTTTGGAGGGGACACATTCAAATCACAGCATTTGTGTAGACAGAGTCCGGATACATTATACCTATGATATTTATTTATCTCCTGTCAAAAATATAAATATAAATTGTTAATGGCCATTTAGTATGCTGTAAGTAATAAATAACTACAATCAGTTAAATAATTTCTTGGAAATATAAAGATCCAGATATAAATATCTGATTCCATCACTTATAATGGCAATCAGTCCATACATTTAATATTTCCCTGAAGCATTCTCTTTTCCCCTGAGTGAATTGATGCAGTTAAGTTTGGCTGTCTAGATGATTGAGAAAAATATAGAAGGACAAAAGGAGAAAATTATCAAGTACTTTGAACTATCTAAATAGCTCATCTACCTGTTTTCCTATACATTAGTGTTTTCTTCTCTCTCTCTCTCTCTGTTCTGGGATTTATCACTCACATCAGTACCAGTCTCTTACTTGGACACTTTCCAAGGCATTTCGACATTTTTCTAAGTCTCTGCCTATAGTGTTTTGAATTATAGAGATTAAACTACTTCATGGTTAAGCCTTTTTCTATCTACTGAAACTCTTCATGATGCAAAAATAGAACTCCTTTCCAATGGTAATTGAAATGAATGTAGTTTGAAATTCAAGGAAAAATCCAAGAAAATTTATGCTCAGCAAGGTGAAGAATGGGAGTAGTATGAAGTATACCTTCTGTTTTTCTTTCTTTTTTTTTCACATTTGCATGTACTCATGGACCAGTGACTATTTAGTATTTCACAATGAAAAGACCAATTCCTTTCCAGTTGAGTAATTGTCTATGGTTGTATTTATATGACCTCAGTCTATTGAATTTTATATGAACACATCGTAAGGTGTGTGTGTGTGTGTGTGTGTGTGTGTGTGTGTGTGTTTCTGGTGAAGGCAGAGGCTATGAGTGTTTTGTATGAGGTTGAAGCCCAAATCCTACTTCAAACATAATAATAGAAAGAACCCATGATTAGTTTATACCCTGTGGACTTCTTCTAAGGGAAGTCCCGTGGAACACTATATTTACTGCCTTTCTTTGTAGAAGAAAAGTATGTTTCTTTAAAGCAAATAAAATCAGATTTTAATTATGAGGCTTAAGAGAATTGTAGTTGTTGGTACAATTAAAAGCATTAAATGTTCAAAATGGCTTTATTTATGAGAGAGACTATATTTCAAGTCCCTCAGTTAATGACTTCAGCCTCATTATTTTGAAGAGATAGTTATACTAATAATACTTCAGTGATTCCTTATTACTGGTGGAAATACATGTGCTGGAATGAATCTTTTTATTAGGCTTAATAATAGAATAGAATTGGGGGAATTGACATAAAAGTGATACTTCAGTCATAGAATAAAGAATATATCAACATAACCCTGGGAAAAATGAGATATTTAAGCAAAGCACAGAAGGATACATTGTAGACATTATAAAACCTCAAATTTGTGGAATAACGTCTCACAAAGCCCTCATCATTCAAAAGTCAAAGGTCATGTTAAATTATGAAAACTATTGCATCCTGAGGGGGTACAAATATTTTTGATGTCTTTCTAGAAGCACCATCTTACAAATATTGGATAAAATTATATTCTGAAACATTACTTGTGATCTTCGTGGACTTAATAATTGAAACTTTTATTCAGCATAATTTTTGGAATGTATAACTGATTATAATTTGTTATTGTTTTGTTCAGGCCTGTCTGGTCTGCTGCTAATTTTAATAGTTCCAAACCCTGATGTAGCAAAATTAAAGACTACTTTAACAATATATTAGCTTTATATAAAGAGCAGTGTGTCAAAGTTTTTATTGACTCTGATATAAAATACAATGGACTGGCATTCCTAAATGGCTTTGTACAGCTTCCATAGAATAATACCACGGTCAGATGAGAATAGTGAAAGGAAAGTGTGGGCTTTGAGGCAGAAGCACACTGAGAAGTGGTGAACGCTGAGTCTGCCACCTTATGTGTCACCAACCCGAAACACTTTGGACAATCAAGGTTTCCATGGAGTTTGGTGAAAGTTCTTGTTCGCAATGAGTCACTGTTTCCTTTGAGCTGTTCACGGGAGCAGCATCCTGCTCAGTACAAAGCTGGGGTCACAGTTCAAGGTATGTGACAACTTTTAAAGGGTTTTTCTTTTGCTGCATTAATTTTTATTTTATATTATTTTCTTCACTTTGGAAGGTGTCAAGTAAAATAAAAGTAGAGTGAAAGTAATGCATCCTTTCACTAATGCCAGGCGCTACAAATTGAGATACTCTTTATCCTCTAAGATGAAGCTTAATGAAGAGTGAGAGAGTGAATGGAAGGTTGCATGCAAGACAAATGGCCATTTATGACTATTATAATTGTGCAGTTTTGATATGTCTATGGAGATTTATGATACGGGAGAGAGGAGAGAAATATGAAGGAAACACTGAGGGGGAAGGGTGAAAAAGAAAAATAATAGAGCACTTTGTTTCTGGGATCTGTTAGTGGGGTAGAGGACAACAGTTGCAACCATGATTAAGAAGGCTGATTTCTAGGTCTTTGATCCACTTTGAGTTGAGTTTTGTACAGGGTGAGAGATATGGGTTTATTTTCATTTTGCTGCATATGGATTTCCAGTTTTCCCAGCACCATTTGTTGAAGAGGCTGTCTTTTCTCCATTGCATGTTTTTGCCTCCTTTGTCAAGTATGAGATACCTGTACTTATTTGGGTTTGTCTCTGTGTCCTCTATTCTGTACCATTGATCTACCTGTCTATTTTGGTACCAATACCATGCTGTTTTTGTTACTATTGCTCTGTAGTATAGTTGGAGGTCTGGTATTGCAGCCACATCAATGTTCATAGCTGCTCAATTCACAATAGCTAGATTATGGAATCAACCTAGATGCCCTTCAGTAGATGAATGGATAAAGAAACTGTGGTATATATACACAATGGAATATTACTCAGCCATAAAGAAGAATAAAATTATGACATTTGTAGGTAAATGGATGATGTTGGAAACTGTTATGCTAAGTGAGATCAGCCAATCCCATAAATCCAAAAGCCGAATGGTCACTCTGATAAATGAATGATGATGCTTAATGTGGGGGGGAAAGATGGCAAGAATGGAGGAAAGATAGCTAGCATAGAGGGAAGGGAGGGGTGGGGGCAGGTGGGGGGTAAAATTAATAACAGAGTGTGTGACAGATACCATTGCCCTGTGTAAATGCATGAATGCACAGATGGTGTGACTCTACTTTGTGTACAACCAGTGAAACAATAGCTGTACTCCATTTGTGTTCAATTAAAAAAAAAGAAGGCTGAATGGGGAAGAAGGTTTCTACTGACCTGATGACATGCAGATTTACTGAAGGCAAAAAGAAGGAACTCAGTCAAAGAATATAAACCATAGTCAAGAGAAAAGCAAAGTGCTCTCAAGAAAGTGATCCAAGCTACTAGAATCAAGAAATGAGGCAAAATGATTAGGTGACCTGAACCTGCAAAATAAGATTGTCAGGATTTACAATGCAAAGCAGTTTGGATGAAATGGTTCAAAGTGTGGGGAACCTCCATGAGAATGGTGCCTGTGTCATGTTGCAGGGACTCATTTCTTGATTAGCATCACTTGGCATCTCTTGCCAGGGGTCCAACCACATTGTCCTATCTGGTTTCAAAAGCTTAAGCAATAACATTAAAGTGCAAATGAAAGTGCGATTTGTAGAAAAGAAAGATAATCAGTATTTCAGGAATTTGCTGGGCAGTTCATGTAACTTCTGTGTTAGTTTTTGAAGAGGGGAATGATGGAGATTGAGTAGGGAAGTCCATGTTTCCATATTCTCTGACATGTTCTTGAGTATCTTCTAATGTGAAAATTCTTTGGCCTCTTCCACCATGGAATCAATTGAACTTAAAGCAAAGTCAATTTTACAGGAAAGTATGGATCTGATAAAAAGTGACAAAGACTGGAATTATTGTCAACTGAATGTAATGAAGAAAAATTGTTTTGGAACATCCAACCACAGATCTTCCTTTTTTGGATATCTTGTCTCACATCTCAGCAGCTTTCACATTTTGGCCCCCAAGAGAGATAAGTGCAAAAGGAAGTTGAGATAACAGGGCAGAGAGGAATTTGCCCTAAGGGGAGCCCTTCCAGTGGTGGAGGGTAGAGTGGATCTCTGGAAGAAGAGATAAAAAACACAGCCTGAGGTGAGTGTGAGTATTCCTTTTGCTGCCTTCTTGTTGAATATCCCCAAGGCAAGGGAGGAGAGGGACCTGTAGGAAGACCAAGATAGGCTGTGAAAGTTGTAGGAACCTCCAAGTTAGACCTGACTCCCTGGTTTAATGGTCCAGACACTGGAAACCTCCTCTGGAAGTCAAACATTTGGCCTGGGGAGAGGGCCATAAGGATGATAGCAGCCAGGGAGCAGCATTATGAATGAGGGTCCAGTTAAATCTAGATCACATTGCAGGTTGTCTGCAAACTAAATGTCCAATGCAGGAGATCCAGAAACAAAGTCATGGGTGAGGATAGGAGGTGACAAAATGTCAAGCAGCTCTGTGGTCCTGCATAAGTCATGATTTAGAAAAAGGAGGGTACACCTCATGAGCAGAGGCTACTGACACAGAGCCTGTGGTCTAGTGTGGGTGACCTCTGTGCACTGCTCCTCTGGACTCCAGGGAGAGGACAACTGACCAAAACACCAGCCAAAGCTTACACCACAGAACAAAGACTGGAGTCCCTTCTTTGGCTTCCACTGAGGACTGCTACATTCCCTGCCCTCAGAGATGCCTTGGGAAAGTAGAATGGTAGGCACATCTTTTAAGAGGGGAAAAGACCTCAGTGTGAAGGTGGAACTTTATGTGTATAGCATTTATGAAGAAGAGTCTCTTTTAAAGCAAACAAAATAGTGTTATTAATAAAAAGCATTTTCCCCATGAGGTAAAAAGACATTTGTATTTGTTTTTTAAAAAAGCACTTTCATAAGTGCCTAATGAAGCAGAAGGTATAAAAGTGCATAACAAGTTAAGGAAAAAGAGAGGAGAGATTCAAAGTCAAAGATAAAATAAGCTTTTATTTTTGTGATAATTTTTCTAAGAAAGTTGCAAAAACATTTCTCATTTTTATATTGGTTTTGCTTTAAAAATAAATTAGTTTGCCACAAATTTGAATCTGCATTACTATTTTTTTTTCTTCCCTCTTCCCTCTTCTTTTCTCCCCTTCTTCTTTTCTTCCATGTTTGGACAATATTGAGAAGTTTGAACCTATATTTTCTTGATTTCACCAATCTGGAAGGGTCCAAACATTTTCTCTTTAATATTACTACTAGTTCAAATATCCTTTCTTTCTTGAACTCTTAATTTTTCACATAATTATACTTTATTGTTTTTTAATTTTTATTTTTGACACTGGGTAGTGAACCCAGGCGCACTTTACCATGAGTCACATCCCTGACCTTTTCAGTTTTTATTTTGAGACAGGGAGTTGCTAAGTTGCTTAGGGTCTTACTAAGTTGCTGAGGCTGTCTTTGAACTGTAATCCTTCTGTCTCAGTCTCCTAAGTCACTGGGATTACAAACATACAACACCCCCTCCCCAGCTCATAATTACACTATAATTTATTATTCACATCTGCTAAATTTTCTGTGAGATTGATAACTTCTAAATAAGATCCAACATATCTGGATAATTTAAATATTCCTCAAAAAGCACTCTAGAAACAGAAACATGACAATAATAAAATGCATAATGCAACTGTGTTGACATCATCTGTGTTCAATAGTTGATTGGCAATTGAATTGCCTGGAGACATAAAATGTTTTGAAGAATCAAAATAGTCCCCACCCTTACACTGGAAAGCACTTTCCCAAGGTCTGTGCTCGTTTGGTTTGTTTCTTGTAGTGTTTGTGGTGAGTGTGTTCTCTCCACTCTTTGCTCTTGGTTGCAGTCTCAGGAAGGACCTGTTCCATGGTTGGACGTGTGATTTTAATATATTGTGTGTGATATTTAGCTATAACAACTACAATAGAATAAAAGATCTTAATAAGTATCTTTTGAAACTAAGCTGACTCAATCAAATGAACAGCTCACGACTAACACCAGAGCAGGTCAGTGACACCATACAGAGACACTAGTAAATGAATGTTCTGGAGTGAGGACCTTTGTTCAGTCTTATCAAATAGGTAAAAGCCACATAATAGCTGTGGGATAAAACATGAAAAAAACATGAGGGTTGATACAGTTGGTCCACAGTATTGTCCCTTCAGGTTTTTGTTTTGCTCCTTTATTAAAGATCACCAAGATCCCAATGTAGAAATAATTACACAGAAAACAGTTCATAATATGGTGAATGGATAAATGTGTTTAGAGAATAAAAAACCAAGGCCCAGATTAAGAGAAAACATTTGCAAAATTCATATATTAAAGGACTTGTATCTAAAATTGACAAAGCACTTCTAAAACTGCACATTATGATAACAACTCAATTTAAAAATAAATGAAAATCTGATAAAAACACCTGAGGAGAGAAGATATACATATACTAAATAAGCACATAAAAATATTTCAACATCATATGTCATTAAGAAAGTACAAATGAAAACAACAATGTGATACTAGTTCACACCAACAGAATGGATAAAATTTAAAAAACATTAAAAATAAACAATTGCTGGCTAAGATACAGAGAAAGAGGACCACTCTTTCCTTACTGGTGGGAATGCAAAATGGGACAGCTGCTTGGGGAGACAGTTGGAAATTTCTTACAAAACTAAATATACTCTTACCATACAACCCAACAATTGGGCTGGAAGTATTTGCCTAACTGATTTGAACACTTATGTTCACATGAATACTTTCATATGAATGTTTATAGCAGCTTTACTTATGAATAAACTAAAACTGAGCGCAAACAAGATACTCTTCTACAGTGAATGGATAAACAAACAGTGGTCCATTGCACAATTGCATTCCATTCAGTGATGTAAAGAAATGAGCTATCAAGCCAGGAGACAAAAACTTGCATGAATCTTTTGTTGTTGTTTGTATGTGGGGCGGAAATTGGAGCCCACACCTTGCACACACTAAGCAAACACTCATCCACTAAGTTACACCCTGGTTTGTGAATGCACGTTAAATACATATTGTTGAATAAAAGAATCCAATCTTAAAAAGCTATATGCTGAATGACTTCAATTATACGACATCCTGAAGAAGACAGAACCATAAACAAACTAAAACAATCAGTGGTTGCTCACAGTTTAGAATAATAGAAGAATGGTTGAATAACATTGTAAAATAGGTAAAGTTGAGCCAATGAAAACTAATGGATTTTGCCTTGTCAAAACTATTCCGTGTAATACCGTAACTGTGATTATGATACGTAAGTATTTGTTGGAACTCACAGAACATTGGAACACAGAAAGGAAATTTTCTTTGAGGTATTAACATAAAGAATGATTTTTGGCTTCCTGTTTTATTCAAATTTGGTAGGTTTAGCAAGATCTTCTTCTGCATCCATGAAATCTCAGGCAGGTACTATGACTATTGTGAAAAAGCCATGTCTTCCAGTCAGACTTAAAATGTCAACTAAAATGTCCATGTCCTTGTAATAAGCAGAAGTGGTAACTTAACTTGAGACTAAGGAGATTTCCACCTCTCCTAGCTGTGACACTCTAGATGGGGTAGACCTTAATGGTGAAAAAGTGACTGGCCAATCCTCTCCTATCACTTCTCCTTCTCTCAGTCTTGCTGGGTTGGTTCATGGGTTGAAGCCTGCTCAAAGAGAATAATAGGCTTGGGAATAAACCTAACCAAGAAGGAGAAAGACGTCTACAATAAAAAATATCGAACAGGGAAGAAGGAAATTGAAGAAGACTTCAGAAGATGAAAAAAGTCTCCTATGTTCTTGGATAGGCAGAATTAAACTTTTTGAAATGACTCTATTACCAAAAGTGATCTATAGGTTCAATGCAATCCTTATCAGAATACCAATGACATTCTTTACAGAACTAGAAGAAAAGCTCTAGAATTTATATGGAAAAATAAAAGGCCCAGAATAGTCAAAGCAATCCTGAGCAAGAAGAGTGATGCTGGAGGCATCATGATACCTGATCTTAAATCATACTACAGAGATATAGTAATAAAACAGCATGATGTTGGCATAAAAGAAGACATGAAGGATCAAAAGAATACAATAGAAGACACAGAGACAAATCCATATGCATTTAGTCATCTGGTCTTTGACAAAGTTGCCAAAAAAATACAGAAAAAAAAAAGGATAGCCTTCTTAACAGATGGCACTGGGAAAACTGGATATTCATATATAGAAGAATAAAAGTAGATCTCTATCTCTCTCCCTGTACCAAAACCAACTCAAAGCAGATGAAAGACTGAGGAAATAGCCAATAAACCTACAAAAACTACTAGAAATAAAACGTAGGGTCAGCACTCCAACATACCAGTGAAGGCACCACTATTCTTAATAAGACTCCAAAAGCTAAATAAAACCCCAAATCAACAAATTGGATGGCTTCAAACTAAAATGTTTCTGTACAGCAAAGGAAATAAAAGCACGAAGACAGAGCATAAAAAAATGCCAGAAAATATTTGCCATCTACTCTTCCAAGAATAAATCTTATTACATGCTAATTTAAAATATCATTTAGGTATTTAGGTGATCCCAAGATAGAATGCAGACTGTGACAAAAGAATCTAAATGTACTGCATAAATATTTAAAAAATATCACTAAATAGAATGAGAAAATAGGTTACTGGAATAGCTAACTTTGGGAATGAATGGAGTCCTTAGGACTACAGGCAAGAAGAATTGTACGTAAGTACTGTACTCTACTGTAGTTAATATGGGTGTTTTCTACAGGAATATGTGCTAATAATTCTGAAAGAATCACACATGTAGAGTGGACATTAACAATTCAGTAAATGGATGACAGATAGGGGAGCCAAGTTTCTCATTATGAAGTGAGCAGTTACTGATCAGCAATGGAAATTAACCAGGATGGTCTATATGGACATGAATTATGGAAATTAACAGGATGGTCTATCTGGACTTTAAATAGTGCTGAAGATAACAGTATGAACAACTGTTCAGCATCAAATATCAATATTATATATATATACATATATAATATATGTGTATGCCTTTTAGATCCTACAAGCAATAACACCCTAGTATAAGTGAATACTCTTAGTGTTGAGACTTTGGTATCTAATACCATTCATTGTCCAGTAAAAAGAAATCAAGCTCCTTGTAAAAACAGCATATTTTAAAATAGGGGAAGGAAATGCATATAGAAAACATGTCGCAGAAAATAAGTAGTGTCATAAAATAAGAAACTGCTCTAAGAACTAATCAACAACAATGATAACAAAAAAGATGGAAAAGTCCTACAATGAACCTATAGAGAAATTCTAGAGCTAGCTAGAAATGCTTCCATTGACCAACATGGAGCAACTTAAGCAAGAAAATACAGTATTGGATTTTAACTGAAATAATAATATAACTAATTATTATTTCAGACTGAAATAAATAAATTTGTAAATAAATAGAATAGACAAACTTCCTTGTGGAAAATCCCAAATAACTTAATTAGCTATCCACTTTTAGAGAGATGAAGTGTATGATCTCATTTCTTAAGTGTGAGCCACGCATAGTGACTGTTTTACTCAGTTTTGCATCACTATGACCAAAAAAGAAAAAAAAGAAAAAGAAAAAGAAAAACAAAACCTAACAAGAACAACTTAGAGAAGGAAAAATTTATTTTGGCTCATGGTTTCAGAGGTTCAGTCTATGGTCCGCTAACTCCGCAGGTCTGGACCTGAGGTAAGACAGAGCACGACTGAAGAGTGTGGCAGAGGAAAACAATTCAGGACATGGCAAATCAGAAGTAAAAAGAAAGTTTCATTCACCAGGCACAAAATATAAATCACAAAGGCAGACCCCCAATGACCTACAGTTATGGCTCAGTTAATCATTTTGGTAAATGAGTCCACCAATTACATTACACATCTCATGATCATCTTTTCACCTCTGAAAATTCTTGCATTGTCCCACATGAGCTTTTGGGGATATCGTGTATCTAAACCATAACAGTGACTTTCTTCCAAACAGTAAAGTGTAGAGGGAGAAAGAATATCTCTATGATATTGGAATCTGATACCTACTAGCTCAAGACTGTTGATCAAGGCTAACATCAACAGTATGTCACATGGATACTATGTGTCCTTGACCTAATAGGATGTGCATGGAGTTTGCCTCTGTGGTCTTCCTCCCCAAATTATTTAATTAAATCTTACCTTGAGAAATACATGAGACACACACTGAGTAAGGGACATTCCACAAATTACTTGAACAGCTTTCAAAACTGTTAAGATCACCAAAAACAAGAAAAATCTGTGAAACTGTCACAATCAAAGGAGCCAAAAGAAGCATGACAGTTTCAGCATACTGGGTGGAATCCCAGAACAGAGAAAAAACATTAAGGAAGAACAAAGGAAATCTGAACAAATTATGGACTGTAGTTAATAATATATCAAAATTGGTTCTTGAATTGTGACAAATGCATCATACTCATATAAGATGTTAATCATGAGAGAAACCACACATGCAGTATACAGAAACTGTACTATCTTCTCATGATTTTGGGAAATTCTAAAATTTTACTAAAATAAAAGATTTATGAGCCGGGCACAGTAGCTCACACCTATAATTCCAGTGGCTCAGTGGCTGAGGCAGGAGGATTGTGATTTCAAAGCCAGACTCAGCAAAAACAAGGCACTAAGCAACTCAGTGAGACCCTGTCTCTAAATAAAATACAAAATAGGGCTGGGGATGTGGCTCAGCGGTCGAGTGCCCCTGGGTTCAATCCCCACTACCCCCACAAAAAAATAGATTTATTAAAATTTTTTTTCTCCGTTGATGTTTTTTGGTTCTCTATATATGCATTATGCTAAAAGCAAATAATGTTTCTATTTCTTCTTTTGTATTCTTGATATTTTCTCCACTCTTATTTGCAAAGTCCTCCAGTATGTTAAATGGGAATGGAGATAATGGAGGTTTCCAACCTCAGCAATAATGTTTCTGACACATTACCAAAAAATATACTATTCACTGTTGGTATTCATGATGGTACATTTTTCTTTGTACAAATAGTCTCTTAGCATGTAGATAAAAGTGAAATTGTCCAGGTGTGGTGGTGCATACCTGTAATCTCAATGGTTTGGGAGTTAAGACAGGAGGATCACTAGTTCAAAGTCAGCGTCAGCAACTTAGTGAGGCCCTAAGCAACTCAGTGAAACCCTTTCTCAAAATAAAACACACAAAAAAGGGTAGTGCTTCTGAGTTCAATCCTCATTATCACTCTCCCCACAAAAAGAGTGACATTTGAAGAAATTTTGGACATAGAGACTTACAATCATAGCTAGTATTTTTGAATCCCAGCTGTGTAAAGATACTATTCTGGGCCCTTTACTTACATATTTCTAAATATATACAACTGTAAGGTTAGCAACTTTGTATATATTTAACTAGGTACCAAATTAGGGCCTTGAAAATTTAAGCAATTTCTCTAATGTCACAATAGTTGTCTAGCAAAGATAAAATTTCATCCAAAGTAGCATAGACTTAAAAAATGATTAAAGGAAAGCTTAACAATGTAGAGATTCAAGAGTTTGATTTTTAAAATTATTTTTGTTGCTGTCTTAAAATTTTGCACAATAGTATAATGGAATTCATTATGTCATATTTATATATGACATAATGTGTCATATATAAATATGCAATGTGCAGAGCATAATTAGATCAATCTCATTCCCTAGTCCTTCCCTTTCCCTGCCTGTCATACCCCAACCCCCTTGGTGTGTTCTACTGATCTCTCTTCTTCCTATCTTTATTATTATAATTATTATTATCATGATTAATTAGTGCATTATAATGATACATAAAAGTGGGATTCATTAAGGTATATCCATACATGAACATAGCATAATTTGGGAGATTTTTTCCCCGAACACTTCCTCAAACCCTTTCTTCTCCTTCCCTCTCAAATCCCTCCCACTATTCTACTGGACTCCCCTTCTATTTTTGTGAGTTCCCTTTTTCATTCCTTTTTTCTCTCTCTCCAGCTTCCACATGAGAGTAAATATTTGACTTGATTTTCTGAGTCTGACTTATTTAACTTAGTACGATGCTCTCCAGTTTAATCCTTTATCAGAAAATGACACAGTTTTATTATTCTTTTATGACTAAGATTCCATTGTGTAAATACTATATACACACATATACATATATATATGTATGTACATATATATACATAACATTATATATATACACCTAACATATATATGTGTGTGTATGTGTGTGTGTGTTTATATATATATGTATATATATATATATTTATATATAACATTATTTCTTTTTCCATTAATCTATTTATGGGCACCTAGACTGGTTCCATAACTTGGCTGTTGTCAATTGTGCTGTTATAAACATTGGTCTGCATGTGTCACTGTATTATGCTGGCTTTAGTCCTTTTGGGTGGATATAAAGAAGTGATGTCTCTGGGTCATACTGTGGTAATATTCCCAGTCTTTTGAGGACTTTTTCTATACGGCTTTCCAAAGTTGTAGTAATTTACAGTTCCATCAACAATGTATAAGAATACTTTTTCCTCACATCCTCCCCAGGAATTATTGTTTTTTGTATTCTTGATGATTTCCATTCTAAATTGAGTGAGATTAAATTTCAATGTAGTTTTGATTTGCATTTCCCCCCAACAGCTAATAATGCTGAAATATTTTTTGCATATTTATTAGTCATTTTTAACTCTTCTTTTGAAAATGTCTCTTTAGATCATTTGCCCATTTATTATGTTGTTGTTGTTATTAGTATTATAATCATTATTATTATAACAATTATGGTGTTGAGTTTTGGAGTTCTTTGTATATTCTGGATATTAATTCCTTGTTGGAAGAATAACTGTCAAATATTTTCTTCTATTCTGTAGGCTCTCTCTTCATGCTCTTAATAGTTTCCTTTGCTGTGCAGAAGTTTTTTTTTTTTTTAAATTCGAGGCCATCTCGCTTATTGATTCTTGGTTTAATTTCTTGAGCTTTAGGAGTCTTACTAAGAAAGTCGATATATGTTGAAATGTTGACCCTATGTTTTCTTCTAGCAGGAGCAGTGTTTCTTGTCTAGTTCCTAAGTGAAGACTTGGAATGGAAAAGAGGCTGAATGTAGAAGATAAAGGTGTAGCGTAAAAGGGCCACGGTTCTACCGTGGGAAAAGTAAATGGCTCAAATGGGTTCTGGTTCGAGTACAGTCTGTGAATGTGATACAGCACAGGTCAGAGTTAAGAGCCAGAATGTAGGGAGAAGTGACATTCCTGAATGGGCTCAGGATAGGCAATAACACTGCTTTCAGGTGCAGACCACATGGTTGAGCTGTCAGAGATGCAGAAACATTAACAATAAATATAGTACTTAAATAAATAGCTTCCTAGTCAATTATACTTAGTTTCAGCATCTGTCTCTACTACTGAATAGTTGTGAAGTATTCCACAAACTACTTAATCTTTCTAAGGCTCAGTTACCTGACCTGCATAAGGGAAAAACAAAAGTCGAAACTTCGTGATGCTGTTTAGAGGGTTAAATAAGGTAAATTGCATAAAGCACATAAAAATACTTAGGCAAATAAATTCACTTCTCCAAAGATGGCCCAAATGAGTGAGTGAGGGTAAACATTCAAGGACATTGGTACCTAGGGTAGACAGAGGTCTTCTGAGGAACGGGATCTGTCTGCCTATGGAGCAATTTTTCTTAATAATGGTTGCACATTGGAATAACCTGGGAGCTTTAGAAATTGGTGCCTGGATCAATTCAAAGGCTTTTGGTTTAATTGGTCTGGAGTGAGGGCTGTGCTTATGCTCCCACTTCTCCATACTTTACCTTCTTCCTCTTCCTTTGTTCTACCTTCTTGGTAAAGTTAGCTTTAATTTGTATTTGATTTCACTCCTTTCATTCCGCTCAATTGTGTGAGGGCAGTGAGACCTACTCTATCTCAATTCCAGGTAGGTAACTCAGATTTAGCCAGAATCTCATATTACTTTACCCCCAGTGGATATACAATGTTGCCAGATTCAATGAGAAATTGAGATTTGCTGAGACCCTGGAAAAATAGATACTCTAACTTGCTGTATTTAATATTTGGAGGTTCTATAGCTATAGAACCCATGTTTTTCCTTTGACAAAGAATAAGATGGAAAGAAACCTAGTTCTGAGCACCCTGAGTCAGCCATGCTTGAAACTACTCCAACCAATGAGCATTTAAGTGAATTGTATCTTGTATGAGTACGTTCCTTTATTTTGATTTTTAATTGTTTGCTGAAGCTAGTTTGAGTTAGGTTTTCTTTTGCTTTGGGATGAGAGAGAGAGAGAGAGAGAGAGAGAGAGAGAGAGAGAGAGAGATTGACTTAATGAGACTTTTTTCCCCCATACGCAAATTCTGATTTTTTTTGCAGCAGATAAATCTAGTTATGATTCCTGAAAAATTGCTGCTCAAATAATTCTGCAAGCATTTTCCTGAAAGGGGTGCTCTTAGTAAAGCATGTACTAATGAACTCATTAAAAATAAGTGTAATACTCTATAGGCTGCTAGTTCCAGCCAGAACTGTGGCTGATGAAGCCACTTCAACACACCTCAGATCCCTCACGTGCACAGTGATATTGCAAGAATCAAGTTTTCAAACCAGAAGAAGGAACTGCACTAAAACTTATATTTCACAGGAGAAAGGTGCCTTAAACACGAGTCAGCTGCTGGATGGTTCTGAAACATTTAGTTTCCATTTGATCTTTTGCCACAAGTTGTCAGAAAATAGCTTGGCTAATGCTACTCAGCAAATTCTCTCAAGGGTAAGGATTCACACCATGAGTTTTTCTCAGGTCTGATGACTAAATCTCCCACTTCATTTATTACTCTGGCACTATCTGTTCTCTGGGGGCAGCATGGAATACAAAGGAAACACTTTGTAGAATGAGGTGGGTGATGAGTGTGCGTCTGTTTCCCCAATGCTGCATTATGTCACATCAGCATAAGGACAGCAGTCTAAAGAGCATCCCAAAATTGCATTATTAAGATGAGAGAAGGACCTCATTAAGTGCTCAAGGAGCAGAACAATGCACTTCAGCACATAGGAAATGGAACAGCAGCCCTGTCTTCCTCTCACTTTGCAGTCAATAGAACTTTTTTCATTTTGTGAAGGCAATTGTAGGTTTTGTTGGAAAACTTAGCCACTAGAGGGTCCCTCTGTTCAAAGTCATGCGTATACTGTTGAAGGATTTGTACACGGAAGGAAGGAAGAAGGAGAATACAGGAATAAAAATGAAAAACTGGAATTAGAGGGTAATGGGGTTTCTTTAGTTTATTAATACCAGTCTGTATTCTGCTAAAGACTGTTGACTACACTCCTTAAATGAAATTGCTCTTCTTTGAAGGTAAAGGAAATGATTTTGTTATAAAATGCACTATAGTATATTGGTAATTATTGATTCTTACTGTCTATACTCTTTAACATCAGAGCAAAAAATTGTTCAAGGACATTTGGTTGGACCTGCCTTGCCCTTCTCTCATGGAAACACTGATAGCCAAATTAAGAAAAAGGGAAACTGATTTTGACTGGAGATACTAGGATTAGATACAATGAATTCAGCAAACATACAACTCTTTTCCATGGGATAAGTTGTACTGAAATACCATCCTTTCCTTTCAAGTGGGTGGCTGTTTATGTGGCCTGAAGAGGATCTTCTACTCAGTTTTAAGAAGCAGAGAGGTAGATATATAATACCTACAGAACTTACCAAAAAACATACCCTCAAAGACACACAGATATTAACATGCTTTCTGCTCTAGCTTTTGGATTGGAAAGGTTCAGGTTGTTGTTAGTAACAATGCATCCAAAGATTGAAGTCTTTCTGAGCATTGTATGTCTGAAGCATTTTAGGTTCATTTTTAGTTTTGCTGACAGTGGGAATATTTTTTCAGGCTGGCTGGGATAGTGAGTCAGATTGGAATAATTGTCCCTGCATGGACAAGCTCATGAAGCTGAGATTTCATGGCTTCTGTTTTTGTACTTTTGTTCATATTGTATTTTAATCAGCAATCTTCTGAAATCTTCTTTCTTCATGTGTTTAAATTTGATCAAATTTTAAGAAAGACTTTTAGAGTCTTACAACATCTTAAAGGACTTTAATCTTCCCACATGACTTATTTTTCTGAACTATAAGAGTATCTTATCATTGAACTCTTGGTCATGTGCAAATTTTATTGAAATCTATTATCTTGTTTTTATTCTTATTACTATCAATGATATTATTTGCAGAGATATTTGCTATTCATATGAAAAACTGGAGAGTTGGGATTTAAAGCTGAGATTTGGCTTTGATTTCATATGTTCAAATAGTCCATTGAGGTGGGGACTTCGTAGCTCTACATAGTTGACACTGTACTCTTCAGAGAACTCTGCATTGGCTCCAGTGAACCTCTTCGTAAACCTCCTTAAATAGTCCTCACAGGATTCTATGAGCCTCCCTGCCCCCTTCTGCTTAGGAAAGTAGAGATCATCATTTAGTTCATCCTCATACCTTATCCTCCTAATAGAGCAAAAGTGAGGTTTTAATTCTCCTTTCCTTAAATATGTCCTCTACTTAATCCAAGTCAACCATTCATTGACACTTCAAACCTGTATTGAGGTTTTCACTTTGCCTGGGGACTCTAATTTCTGGGGATACCAAAATGAATCAGGAATAATTCCAGCCCTCCAAATGTCATCGACCGTCCATGGGAAACCCATGATTACCTGATTGGTGCACCATGATGTGTTGAACACAGTGCTAGCATGAGAAGGCTGCACTTCTCAGAGCTGGAGACATTAAAGTCCAACTTTCTGAGGCTGGAATTATTATAAAATGCTCAAACCAGGGTCACAACAAAGAGTGGCTTATTTAAATGCTTTTCATTAAACACATAAATATACAGTGATATATAATTGTGCTGCTTGCAAATATTAAGTGAGATTTTAAAATATTCATAGGATTAGAGATAATGAAATTTGGTGTGGGGACAGAGGCTTAAAATTGAATAAATATATCTTGTACCCCTTAACATTTGCGACTACTCACATTTAAATGTGTGTTTGAATTCCTTTGTGGCGTGAGATCTGAGTCTTGTTACAGGTCACATAGTTTCCCACCTCTCCTTATCTGAGTGGACTAGACAGTGTGCTTTGCTTCAAGGAATGTTTGATGCATTTAGCTCATTAACAATTTGAAAATAAGGAAACGATGGCAGTATAACTTGGAGGTTGGAAAAACAGTTGATTTATACTGACTCTGCCCCACAACATTAATATTTTGAAATGACTAGTTTAAAGAGAAAGCCTATGCAATTGTTAAGCCCTTTAAGAAAAAAAAAAAAAAAAGACTTAAATTTGGCAGAGAAGCATACCTTTAGTGAAAGTAGTGGCTGAGTTAGTGGCCTCAAGGAACCACTGCTGTCCCTACTATGAGTGATCTAGAGAAGCAGGTGAGAAGGTGGGGAAGATTATCATGAATACAAAAAATGGTGAAGCCTATATCCTGGATTCAGTTTTCAAATATGGCATAGCTAGTCACTAGAAGAGGCAAGACTCCTCAATGGCTTTCTTTTTGAGGCAGGAAGCATGAGTGTAAGGTTTTAGGCTGCAAAGGGACCCTGGCTTTGATGTTGGGGGCAAATGTTAGTGAGGTCTAACTGTGTGCTTGTTTTTTTTTTTTTTTTGTTATTGCTCTCATTACATTAGCCACTGGTTTTGAGAGGTTTTGTATCTGTCCCCACTTCCTCCATAACTCTTGTTATTTTCGGCATGCCATTTTGCATAATGTGAGATAATTTAGAAACACATAAATGGTGGTATAGCAGAACACACAAAGGTGTCATCGGTGACACCCAGTCATTGTAACATATTTCTACTTCCTGGACATCTCCAGTTCCGTGTAGGAGGGGATCTTGTCTATTTTGTTCCACGATGTGTCCCGGTGACTTTCAAGGTGCCTGGCACAGAATACAGGCCAATATTAATTTGCTAGGGTGCCATAACAAAGAACCAGAGACTAGGTGACTTATTTATTTTCTCCCAGTTCTGGGGGCTAGAAGCTGGCGATCAAGGTCTAGACAAGGTTGGCTTCTTGTGAGGCCTTTCTTCTCCTCTAGCTGATGCCACCTTTCCCTTCTGTCTTCTCATGGTCTTCTTTCTATTCATGTCTGTGTTCTAATCCTATCTTATAAGAACACCATTCTTTTTGGAGTAGGACCCACTTAAATGATCACATTTTAACTTCCCTCTTTAAATACTATTTCCAATTAGTGTCACTTTCTAAGATCCTTGAAGTTTAAAAATCAACATATGAATATTAGGTGGGCATAACTCAATCCATACCAGTGTTCAGTTGATATTATCAGTAAATGTGTATATTGGCTGAATGTCAGGGGCACAACTGAACCTGGCATGAAAAAAGAGGAAGAGCAAGCATTCAAGGCAGGAGGGTAACATCAGTGAAGGATTCAGGCAGGATATCCTCGGTGAAGGCAGAGAGGTAGAAGAAGTTCTCTGTTTCTGTAGGCTGATGGGTTACCTGGGAGATGTTGAAAATAAGCTTATGGAGTGAAGTGAAGGTCCCATATTGGAAGCCTAGTGGTGGTACTGTTCACAGGGAAATGGTTGTATGTGGCAGCCAGGGCAAGTAGAAGGTCTCAGATGGTGGAGTGTTAGGTCTGCATGTGGGTGCTGAGCCCACCTGGGATAGGATTGTGCATTAGTCATGACCATCCCTGAGTGCCATGGGACACGTGTGAGACAGGCAGAAGGGCTACATGGGGAATAGATTCAGGAAAATCTGGGGGATGGCTGTGGCAGAATTTTTCAGCAAGGAGCCATGTAAAGTGAATGGTTTGGGAAAATAATATCTCCCTTTGCCCTACTCTTAGGATTAACAACAATATTTTATTTTCCACAAAAAGAGATGTATTGAACTACAACCCATCCAGGGTGTGCTGTGCGGGAGTGAGGCTTGGAGGAAGGAAAGCAGATCAGAGCTGGCTGAGAGGATGGGATCCTGGCTTGACTTATTCATGGTAATGGTTTTATTTATTCTCTCTGGGTCATTTTCTGATTCTTGATCATTTTCTGATTCTGATTCTTCACTTGGATGGGAGTCGATCTACAGTATGGAGATGGGAGGAACAGGAAATGAGACCACATGTTTTACTCAGTGCCAGTGAAATACTTGACTATGAGCTTATTATTGTCCTTTCTTACTTTGACAAAATGTTCTATTCTTACTGAAAACTGAACATTTTAAAGACTTAAAATCATAAAATGAAGTGAAGAACAAAGTATTTTTAACTCTTTAGTGTGTGGGAGTGAAAGCCTGGAGAACCTGCCAATTTGGACTAATGACATATTGCCAAAGGACATTTTAGGATCACTCAGAGCCTCAGGTGGTAGAGACGTCTGTCAATCAAGATTGCACTGAAGGCTGGCAAAGCAAAGCTTTGCATATGATTTTATGAGGGAGAAAATGTCCCCAAATACCTGTTAAATGCCATTTTCCTTCCAGATTCTGATGGATGTTCTTTATATAATCCAAAATGTCTTGGGGGTGAGAGTCACTGCATTAGAAGATCTCCCTGTTCCAAATGTGCCATGGTGTTATTGCAGCAAGACATTCAATTGGAACAAAAGGCAGGAGCTCTGTTTTATGCTGAATGTGGACCAGTAGAAATTTCATAAAGGAAATCTAAACCACAAACCATACCCCATCTGCAAAGGGTTTGCATAAAACACCTGAGACTAAAAACACTAACAGAGAAAGAATATAAAGAGTTAAATCCACACCACCTCAATCTTCCCAATAAATTGATTTTATCCATATCAACTCGGCCTGGCTAGTTTATTTCTTTATCTTTTTTTTTTTTTATTTCTAAGAAGTCATGTGTCAAGGAGAGAATTGCCTGACTCCCGTCAGATCAAATTTCTTTATTTCATAGAAAATAATGCCATTAGGAGGCAGGTGCAGTAGTGCTTTATTTTATTTAATATCTTTCTGAGTTTATATCTTATTTCTCAGGAAAACACTCTGAGCTTTTGGTTTAACATGGGTGCACACAGAATATGGGCGTGGGGAATAACAAGGCTGAAATTATTTTTAAAGGGCATGTTTCCAAATTGGACTTGATAAGAGCTCTATTAACTGGTATGATGGCTGGCCAAGGGTGGCAAACCAAGAAATATGACAAAAGGCCAGGAAGCTGCTCTTGTTTTACATCTTCGTTAATGATCAAAAAGGAGCAAACAGCACATTAAATTTGGATGATATTAATTCAATAGCTTTGAAAGCCCTACCAAGGTCAGGCAAAAATATTTAAAAGGCTTATAAAATTTAGAATTGATTAAGAAAAAGATTGAAATAAGATAAAGAAGACTTTCTGAGTTTGAGAACAGGTAGCATTTAGAACCCATATTTAATAGAAAGGTTATATTGTTAATCAACATTATTGAATAATACCCCAGATTTAAAATGGAAAGGGAAATAAATGGAACTTGCAATATGACCAAAAGGTGAAAAGAAAAAGATTAATTACTCTATTGTGGCTAACACATGATTTTAAGAGTGTGAGCAGGTATATGAGATGAAGATATCATCTACATTTATTCCACAGTACCATCACCACAAACAAAAGCCAGGGGAACCTTGTATGTTTCAATCATTCATAATAATCATGCTTAAATTGCTTGCTTACTTCCCAACACAGCTAGAATTATATCCACTTTCTCCTATGACTTATAACCCAAGGGCACAATAGCTGCTATGCTGCTGGAAATGCAGCCATGCAAAAAACACACAATATCCTATTTTTATTAAGCTCATATTCTAGTAGAGAGATACAAATAAATTAGTGAGAATTCTTTTTTTAAATTTTTTTGGTACTACAGATTGGGACTGCACCCATGTATGCTTTGCCACTGATTTAGTTCCCCAGCCCTTTTTATTTTTTTAATTTTGAGAGTCTTACTATGTTGCTGAGAGTCTTGTTAAATTGCTGAGTCTGGCCTCTCACTTGCCAACCTCCTGCTTCAGCCTCCCGAGTTTCTGGGATTTAGAGGCATACTCCATTACACCTGGCTCCAAGAATCCATGATGCTAATAAACATGTTAAATAAATCTGTGAAGGGGTTGAGGGTTTAGCTACAGCAGTAGAGAATGTGCTTAGCATGTGAGAGTCTGTGGGTTGGATCCCCAGGAGATAAAAAGAAGAAAAGGAAGGAAGAAAGGAAGGAAGGAAGGAAGAGAAGGGGGTGGGGAGCGTGAGAGATAAAGAAGAGAAAGTAGAAAATGCTAAGAAATAAAGAAATATTAGGAATAAAAGTAACAAATATGGGCATACTTTGAAAAGTGTTCAACTGCTGTGTTAATTGTATTTGCATTGTCTTATAGATAAGAAAGTCAAAACAATAAACTTACAATGTTTTAGTTGTCTGTCTCATTATCCCAAACTTAGAGGCTTCAACAGGTAGCAATTCTTTATTATTATACTGCACAGTTTTGGAAACAGACTGAATTCAATTGAGTAGTGCTTGCCCAGGTCCCTTTTGGTCAAGCCGAATCATCTCTAAAACATCTGTGCTAGCCTGGGAAGCCTTGGAACTCGGGAGTCATAATAGCTGCCAATATTCGGGCATCTCTCACTGTCTCTGAGTATTCTGTTTTGTGGATTTCTCAGCATATGACTCCATGGTGCTGAACTCTGGCTTCCAATGATGTGCGACCTGAGAGCAAGAGAGGAAGCCAGGCAAGAACTGCAATTTCTTTGTGTCTAGTCCAGAATCAGTCAGTATCACCTGCACTACAGTCTGTTGGTTGAGAAATGAATAAAGAGCCACCCAAATTCATGGAGAGGGAATATAGATTCCTTCTTTAGTTAGGAAGGGCTTGGTTTTCATGTTGTAAAAGGTGCACATGGGAAGAGATATATACTGTTGTTGAAGCCTTTGGGAAATACCTATCTTCCATATCAATAATAATTGATACTCTATTATGTACAAGAGGAGTTGATGAGCTTTCTGGCAGATAAACTCTAAAGAAGTGCAACTCTGTAAGGTGACAGAATACCAGTTACAGAGAACATTAACATATAATATATAATAATGAAGTATAAAGAACCAATACACGCTGTATGGCTTCATATGATATAATTTCAAGGGAGAAGAAAGAATTCTATAATTTCAGGAGAAAGATAAAAAGGTAGAACATTCTGAGAAATTTCAAACTGGAGAAGGACTTTGGTCTCCTTCACAGGATGTACGGTAAGAAATGGGTAAGACCCTTCCAGGTTGAAGGGAGAAGAAACAAAGGCTAAAAGATCAGAACATTCTTGGGGGCTGGGGATACAGCTCAGTTGGTAGAGCACTTGCCTCCTAAGCACAGGCTCTGGGTTCAATCCCCTGCCCTGCAAAAAAAAAGAAAAAAAGAAAAAGAAAAAAAGAACATTCTTGGAACAATGGTGCGAAGACGACTGAAAGAAGGGAGATTTTCTTCCAGAGAGTAATTAAAAACACTTTCATTAACACCAATGAAAATGCAAACATGCTAAAAAGACCGCAGTACACAAACAGTATCAGGCTCCGCATTTCACTACTAAGATCAAGTGACGAGAAGATGGAAAATTAAGATCTTGGCCCTCTTTGTCAACTAAAATTTGTTAAGGAAATCATCCGCAATATAACAGTAGGATGTTTCCACTTTTAAAACTTGACTTGGGTTATGACTCAGGAAGAGGAAGATCTCATTAATAGAAATTGGATCTATGAAAGTTTGCTAAAATCACAAAACAAAACAAACAAACAAACAGCACAAACAAAAAATAAAAATGGAAAATGAGGCTCAGATCATAGGCATCTTTTCAGAAGGAAGCCCTGGGGTAGCTCTGCTCTCTTCAACCACCTTATTTCAGAAGTTGCTTAGACTGATTGATGCCATGTTCTTTGGATCAAGACACAAAGATCAGTCTGGGTTCCAGGATATAAGGAGGCAGCATTATCTTCCAAGAATGGCACAGCATATTGTATCTGCCAGTCAAGTGGTATTTCCCATTTGGACTATGGTTGGTTTATAGTGTCTTAAAGCATCTAAAACCTAGATCCCCAAACTGCCCATTTCAACTGGTAGGTTCAGCTACACAGGATAGGAGGACTCCACTGATCAGATTCTCCACCCAAGCAACAAATTATGTGTATCATTCCATAGCACATCTTGCTGGTTTAATTTTATTGTTTTCTTGGTTTGGTTGTTGCAGTTGTTGAGTTTGTCATTTTGCATATGGAGAAAGGAGATACAGCTCTCTCTGATGTTTTGCCAAAAAAGAACTAGATAAAAATAAATGTGAAAAACCTCTACTTAGCATAAGCACGTGACATCAGTGACTTTGTCTTTTTAAAGTAGCAGAGAGTTCAGTATTTTGCCTCATGTATTTCTGTAGTCGGCCATTCTTTAACAGGACATCATTTTATATTTACATCCCCTTCTTAGATGGTCTGCTGAGAGGAGCTGGAGTCCAGACGTTCTCAGCAGGATTCAGTTTTGCAGCCTATGCACAATTATCTCAAACAATGGCGACATCTCAGAACAGGGTAAGGAGAGTATGCAATGACACTGCAGGTGATGCAGGTGAACCTTCTGCACAACTCCACACCCCTTGCCTCACAACACCGGCCTGGGCTCCCTCCTGTACTACACTTCTAATATTCACAGTGATTCAGTCCTTAGTGCAGCCTCTCAGTGCACTACCAGGTATCATATCCCAGCATGCTTCCTGGTGTTTTCCTGGAGAGGAAGGAAGATTGGCTTCCAAATCAAACACCACTGGCTGAAAAATCAATGCAATTTCTCTCCCTGTAGCCATGCATATGGTGATTCCCTGGGAGTGTTTTCTTCCACATGTTAGCCTTCTGAAGCTTAAATTGATCAACAAGGCTTATTTAAATGCCACTGCTTACAGAACATCTTCCTAAAATAATCTAACCAGACATTCAATGTTTCTAGTGATTTGTTTACATTTTTTATTTTTAAATTATTCATTCAGCCAATATTTATTAAGCTCCTAATAAATGAAGGCACAGTGATATCAAATTATGTGTCAGATCAGTGAGTAGAGGAAACAGGTATTGACCCTGGCTTTCACATTGGGGAAATAAAGGGTCCTTTGGTGGTAAGAGTACATGTGGGTGGTGATGGGGAGGAGGTTAAAAATAGTATTGCAGAAATGTCTCTTGTACAAGGCAATATTAAAGCTGGGAGCTGGAGAAGCTAATCATGGAAAGGAGAGGGTCATGATTAGGGGGTGGGGATGGAGGTAGACAAAATGGAAGAAAAACATCCATTGGAGCTGGAGGGAATAAAGAGCTGGGAACCTTAGAGAGACTGAAGGTCAGAGCATTTGAAGAGGCAGCAGAAGAGTCCGAGTCAGGGGTCAAAGAGTTTACACAGCACCGAGTTTACTTTCAGCAGAAAAATACTATAGAAAGCCATGGCAAAATTCTAAGTAAGGAATTTCATGCCATTTCTCAGTGAAAATCTTTTCCCCTTTGAAGCTTACCTGGTTGTTGAAGATATTTGCTTTAGTTTCCTTTTCCAGATAATAAAACTACTTTTTCCTAGTTTAGACTTGATCAGTAATTACCAGTGTCTTCTCTAAGGCTCCTAGAGGGGAATAGATGTCCATTAATTAGTTGTTGAATTGAATTGAATCAAACAATTTAACTACTTGCTTTCCTCATACCTATCAATAGTTCAATTATATATTTGTTTCCTAGTGCTATCTGACAAATCCCTCCAACATTTGGTGGCAAAGTAAAAAATTATCATCTCTCATCTCACAATTTCTGAGTCAGAGTTTCAAGAGCTTCTTGGTTGGGAAGTTAGGGCTCAGGGTCTTTCCTGAGGAAGCAGTTGAAAGGAGCTGCTTCCTTCTGGGGACTTGACTGGAGCTTTAATGCCCACTTTCAAAATGACTGGATGTGGAAGTCAGTGCTGGTCGTTTGCAGGAAGTCCCAGAAGCCCTTCTGGTGGGCCTCTGCAGAGGGCTGCCTCAGCATCCTCATGGCATGGTCCAAAGAGACCGTGGTGAAAGCTGTGATACCTTTTGTGACTTATATGTCTCAGTATGGGACAAATTCTGATGAGGACTGGAGTGAGAGGAAACCAGGTTTATAAGAACCACCGCTAAACCTGCTATTCACCATGAATTCAAGAGACATTAACTTCTTTTTCACAGGAGAGTCTTGAGATGGGCCTCCATAAGCTCTAACCATTGCAGAATCTCCCTCCGCCTGTTGAATCCAATCCAGTCTGCCTTCCACGCTCATTCTTATTTCTTTTTTGCCACCACGGGAACCAGATGGTAAACCTCTCAGGGGTCCTGGTGGCTTTTAAAGCATATTTATAAGATTACATGAGACAGCATGTCTTTAATTTGCTATTTAGTTGCAGAGTAATATGCTTCTCTGTTAGAAAACACTGTTAGGAAAACAGTTTTGTCAAGGTACTGGAACAAGGGATAGGAAATTAGGGTTCCTCGGATCAATTTCCTAACTGACTTACGTGTCGCTATATACCCTTGAGCAAGGCACTAATGTGCTTGCCTATAAAACGGGGACGTGAAGAATAAATCCCTACTTCAAGGGAATGCATCATAGTTGAATTCATATTACTGCAATAGGCTTTGAAAAATCTCAGGAAAAAAGTGCTAAGGAAATGCAAATTATTATGTTGTAAAGCTCTTTGGGAAAAAGGTCCTATGTGCCTGCAAAATACTAAATCAGTTTGTTTGATCTGTTTTAAGATTGTTGCCTTGTAATTTCAAAAAGTACTTCATTTTCATGAATTGTGATGGGACAAAGGGCAAACTCAAATTGCATTTTGTAAATGATACATTATTTCATATAGCCCTAGAAAGGGCTTTAGCGTTCTCATAGAGAACTCACTCCTATAATCAAATAACACCATTCAAAGACGATAATTGCCTTTTATTCGTATGTTATCAGTAAAAGGTGAATCACATTAATACTCACTTTTTTTACTGCTAACAGCATAATTTTAACAAATATGAATGTGTGGGAGAGAGGCAAGGAGAGGTGAAAGCTGTAAGCTGACGGAATGGATTAGTGTATACAGTGTGTGTATTATATATGTATGTAATATGTGCACACAGTTTATTACATATGTTATATATTTATTATGTATAATATACAGTGATTATTTTCAATTTAGTGCCTGATACATAACATTTACATCAAGGATTATTATATTCAGTTTCTTGGAAAGTATTGTTTGTTTGTTTTTTTTCTCATAGACTAGAAAGAAGATAAAAAAAGATACTTAATATAATAGATGTTTTACAAATGGTTTAATTATAGACAATGTTGACAACATTTATGTGATATGCATATGTGACCAGGGCCCACGATGGTGAAATTTAGAGGAATGGTTTCTGTTTTAGAGCTTTTTCTCTTCCTTAATACTGCTTCCCTTTCATAATGTTACACTGGACTCTCTAAAGGATTCAATTATTTCATGTTGTTTCTTCATCAAATCTCTTCTTGAGGGAGATACTGAAAGTTGTTCTAATGAAAATAATAACTGAATGTGTGACAGATACCATTGCCCTGTGTACATGCATGAACGCACAGATGGTGTGACTCTACTTTGTGTACAGCCAGTGAAACAATAGCTGTACTCCATTTGTGTTCAATGAATCAATCAATAAATAAAAAAAATAAAATGTAAAAAAAAAAAAAGAAAATCAAGAAATCACATAAAACAGTTTAACATATGACCTCAGCCTAAGAAGTGTGAAATGTAAACAGCGTTGATGGTCCTGTGGTAGACATTGGCATGTTGTGGTGGCTTCCTAACAAGGAGGTATCTTGGCCTGTAATAGATATGATTTGGTACAGGTCTAACAGTGCCAAACTGGAGTCCTGTGAGCAGTGTGAGAAATGGTGAAGAGGAGGCAGATCAGAGCTAGAAAATGCAAGACCTGGAGATGTGGCAAGACATGACATTTTAAGCAAGACTCATCTGCTCTGCATTCTTTTCGCTTTTAGTATTTAAGCATGGCAAATGACTATTCTTTTTATCCAAAAGAAAAAAAAATAACTGCTAAAATGAAAAATATGACTTTCAATTATTGCTTATTTTTTGGTGCATAACAAAAATTTTCAAGATTTTTATTGCTTTTCTTTTCATCTTTAAAATTTCGATTGGTGATTGATTGCCAAAGTGTTTCTTCTGGTTGTGCCACATACCTAAAGTAGGATGATTTAGGGTATCTCATGAACATGTCTGTGCATGAATGGTTGGTCTTGAGGTACCTTACTTATCGGTCTGGTGGTTGGCTTGATATCCCCTGTGGCGAGGTAATATTTCATCATCCAGGAGTCTAGCCTGGGTGTGTTCTCATGGAGGTGGAGGGGTTACCAGCAGTAAGAACTAATCCCAAATGCACAATCTTTGTTTATACTATATTGGTTCATATTTCATTATTCAAAGAAAGCCAATGGCTGAGCCAGACCCAAGGCTTTCGAAAATATTCCATATTTCAATGGGTACTATCAAAGAATGTTTGGCCAGTTTTATTTCCTTGTACTTTGTAATAAACCACAGAATATACATCCTATTGCTAATATTCTCAGTCTCTCCTTTCTTATTAGTTCTCCAATATTACAATCCTTTTCTCCCTCCAAATAAAAATATTCTTTCAATAAAGTGTATACACACAACACACACACACACACACACACACACACACACACATATGTATGTATTATCCTGAGTGGATAAGCATTGTCTTCCTATATGTTCTTTTATTTTAACAAGAAAAATTTGTTAAGCCTATTATCATTGTAATGTGAATTAGAATCACAAATTTTTATAGATTGATTTGGAGTAAAAAACTTTCGACTAAAAATTATTGATAGTAGAAATATTATCATATATTGGTTCCCAGTGGCACCAAGAAGTCTTTCTTGAAAAGTCACTGTTTGTTTACAGAATCCAGCTGATGGCTGTTCTTTTAAAGCAGTGCTGAGAAAGAAAGAGGTCTTCCACTGGAAATTCCACCACCAACGTATTTATTTACCCTTCTCTTGCATAGTTTTGTCTTGTCTATGTATATTTTCCCTCCTAATTAATTGTATGTCTGCAGTGTAAATGTGTCTCTTATCCATCCATATAGCCAGTCAGGCTTCCTTCCAACATTAATGTAGCATATATTATGCGACTGTCGCTATTCTAAGTTTTGAGGATGCAGCCGGGGAAAGTGGAAATGTCAGTGCTACCATACAGCTTACTCTCTAGAGGGAAGACTGGCTATTTTTCCTTTGCCCTTCTAGATTCACTCTCCCTCCTTGTCCATCCTGCTCTGAACCCTTCACTAAATCGGTATTCTTCCTTGTTGTTTGGATTTCAGAGGAGTTTGAATACTGAGCGGCATCATCAGGAAATGAAAGGGGTAAGGAGAATGAAGTCATGGTGTTTATTCCTCTGCTTACCCCTCTTCTTGTTAAATTTGCACAGAATGACTACATTTTTTTGTTTTAATCAGCTTTTTTTTTTTTTTTTTTTTTGCCATTGTGACCCAAAGACCTGACCAGAGCAGTTTTGGAGGAAGAAAAGTTTACTTGACTCTCAGAGTTTCAGAGGTCTCAGTCCATAGACGGCTAGCTCCTTTGCTCTGGGTCCAAGGTGAGGCAAAACATGTTGGAAGGGTGTGGTAGAAGAAAACAGCTTAGAACATGAGAATCAGGAAGCAGAGAGAGAATTCATCTCACTATGAACAAAACAGACTCCAAAGACATGTTCCTAGTGACCTACCTCCTCCAGCTACACCTTCCTGTCCACAGTTTCCACCCAATTAATTGGTTCAAGTGAATTAATGGACTGATTAGGTTAAGGCTCTCAAACCTAATCATTTCACCTCTAAACTTTCTTGCATTGTCTCAAACAAGAGTTTTGGCAGGAATGAGACAGACATCATTACCCTACGTACATGTATGATTACGTGAATGGTATGAATCTACATCATGCACAACCATAGAAATGAAAAAATGTAGCCCATTTTTGTAAAATGAATCAAAATGAAGTCTGTAAAAATCAAAAAATGAATAAATATTAAAAAGACAAAAAAGTTTTGGCAGACACTTTACATCTAAACCTTACATCTTATTATTGAAAATCTAAGAGACAACATTTATCTCCAGAAATGGGGTGGCTACAATCATCAAAATAACTGGGGAAAAGAGGTAATCAGAGTGCTGGGGGTTTCAAGCATCTAACTGATCATAGAATCCTGAAGAACAAAACAGATGACTAGCCTCCCAGGGAGTGGCAAGACATATTAAAAAATACACATTTTCCACATACGGTAGAAAGAAATCAGACTAAAACTACTGTCATGGAGAAAATGATCCTTATCAATGAACATTAATTTTCATGCATGTCAGAACATGAGCAATTAGCCCTGAGCCTAAACCAGTGTACAGATTTAGGTTGCTTCTGAGTCATCTGAGTCAGACCTTACCTTTTTAAGGAAAGTTTTGTATTATGGCCACAGATACACTGTGCATCCCCTCACCCCCTGTGTAATCCCTGCCACCCCTTGCTAAGTCTTCCCCAGAGGAGTCAGTACCTATTTTCCGAATGCATGGCTTTTCTTGTTGATGTTGCTTAGCAGCTGAATTTACACAAATTGCCAAACCTAAAGTATCAGTCTGGCACACTGGGACATCAAGCCTAGAAAGATCAAGCTTAGGGAGATCTTAAAGGCAAACACAAATAACATGAGGAGGTGCCTTATATTCTCATGATGCCTGCTCTTATTGCTACACTGCCTTGCTCGTAACACACACACACACACACACACACACACACGGTCTCATGAAGAGGTAAAGCATGGGAACCTTGCAACAATTTGTTTCTATTTTTTCATCTGCTATCTGCTTTAGTGCTCTTTGCATGTATATTACCTTGTATACCTATCAATCATGTATTTATACATACATGCATACATTGTCATGTGTGTATCAATTTGATGCTATGCATTCTTTTCTTTAGATCTTAATTGCCCTTGAGTTTCCTTTGTCTTCAGCCTGAAAGCTTTCTGCCTTGTTTATATGAAATGTCATTTTTTATCTGTAATGTAGTGGATAGTTTCAGTGGATATTTTTTTTGGTTATAAGATTTTATTTTTATTTCTTTAGCTCTGTCATGGTGTGAATGTGAGGTGTCCCCAAAAACTCCTGTATAAATATGGGAATAAAAAGGTAAAATGATTAGATTGTGAGACATAAAACCTTATTGGTCCATCCTAGTCTGAACAGACTGACTGGGTTGTAACTGTAGATAGGTGGGATGTTGCTGGGCCACTGTAGGAATGTCCTGAAAGGGTGCATCTTCCCTGAGACTCTTCCCTCTTCTCCCTCTCTTACCTTTGTTTCTGGCTGTCATGAGGGGAACAGCTTCCTGGTACCACACCCTTCACCATGGTGTGATGCCTCACATTGGGTCCAGAGCAATGGATTTTGGGTGATCATGGACCTACTGTGAGCTGAAAGAAACTTCCTCTACTCTAAGTTATTCTTGTCAGGCATTTTGGTCACAGGAATGCCCACCTGACTAACACAGAAATTGGTGCTAAGAAGTGGGGTTTTTGCTGTGATTAACCTGATCATGCAGTTAAGAAGGTTATTCAGCTGGTTTGTGGAATTTGGAAAACGTTTTGAGATGCAGATTGAAAAGGCTTTAGAATGTTGTAAGCAGAGATTAATGGATGATACTGGTGGGAGCTCAGAAGGCCAGAATACTAATGAAGTCCAGAATAATAATGAAGACTGTGGTCATGTGGTGTCAGAGAAATGAGAACTGTGTTGGGAATTGGACTACACCATTTGTGTTATATTCTGGCAAAGAAATTTGCTACATTTTGCCCTTGTTCTGAGATTTTGTTGAGATTTAATTTAAAGGTGATGGAATAATTAATCTGGTGAAAAAAATTTCAAGGCAGCACAAAATTCAGAGATTGACTTGGGTATTGCTACCAAGGGTGCTGGTATTCCGGCATCCTAGGAGAATAGGGAGCAAAAAGCAGAGCTGGAGAGGTTTTTAAAAATTGCCATTTGGCCAGAAAAGTGCTTGTAAAACTGGGACCAAGGAAGATGTGGTTGTAAAAGAAGTTACAGCCACTGAAGAGATTCTAAGTACTTTTCACAGAGACACTAGGAAAAATGGTTTTCTGGGTATCTCAGAAATTTATAAGACACACCCTTTGCAGACTCAAGAGTTTAGAAGGGAAAATTTCTTTGAAAAAAGATAGTGGGGGCACCCTTTTCCATGGGTGGAGGAGGGTAGAAAGTTTTTTTCACCATCCTCTGCTGCCCAGGGAATTAGATGCTGCTGGAGTCTTGATCCCAGAAGGTACTGCATGAGCTGGTGGAAGTCCTTGGCAGTATCCACCTGGTGCTAATTCTCTGGAAATACAAGATGCTGGAATTAAGGGGTCCTGAGGGCTTCCAACAATATTTCAAAAGAAGGTTTGCCTAGGAGGCCAGACATAGCGTAGCATGGTTGGAGTCCCTTCAGGTTGCCCTGAGAGGATGATGCACAAAACTGTGAAGGCGAAGCTAAAGCTGGAAAGGAGACCAAAGGAATTAAGAGATTCTGGTAACATGGACTGTGTGTTGAGAAAAACTGCTGGTTTCAAAGAGTGCCAGGGTAAAAGAGAGCCCATATGTGCTGCAACCTGCAAAGCCATAGGGGCAGGGTTGTACAAGTCTTTTGGAATTCACAACTTCCGTGTATGTATCCTACATACTATATGAGGACTTATGCAACCTCTTTGCCTGGCTGTGTTTAGGTCTTGCTTTGGTCCTATCCCTTCTTTCAATGCCCCTATCCCTCTCTTTTTGAATGGAAATGTTTGCTCTGCGCCCATTGTATATTGGATACACATGACTTTCAATTTTTACATTGGCTCATAGTCAAGAGCTTGCCTTGAGTTTCAAGTGGAACTTTGGACTTGCAGTTTAAGATAATGCTAAAACTGTTAAGACTATGGGACTCTTGGAGATGAACTAAATGCATTTTTCATTGTGAGATAAACATGAGTTTTCAGGGGCCAGGGGTGGAACCTGGTGGTTTTATATGAGGTGTTGCTCCACAGCTTCTATGTTCTATAGCAATATGGCAGAGGTCAAATGATTAGATTGTGAGAGGTTTGGCCTAGTCATTTTATTCTAGTTTGAATGGACTGACTGGGTAATAGCTGTAGGCAGATAGGATGTGGTTAGGAGGTGGATCACTAGGTACATGCCCTGGAAGGGTTCCTATTTCCTGACTCTTCATTTGTCTCTTGGCTGCCGTAGGGGAGTAGCTTCTGTTCATCATACCCTTTCAATATGATGTGATGTCTCACCTTGAGCTCAGAGCAATAGACTCAGTCAACTATGTACCAAATCTCTGGAATTGGGAACTGAAATAATATTTCCCTCCTCTAAATTTTTCTTGTAAGGTATTTTGGTCACAGTGATACAAAGCTGACTAACATAAGCAAATTGACTGTTTCATTCCAGCTTTATCTGGCTTCCCTGGTTCCTGATAAGTCAGTCATTTATTGTAATCATTGTTCCCCTGAAGACAACATATTTGTGTCCATCTAATTTCAAGATTGTCATTTATCCTTGTCTTCCAGTAATTTGAATATGTTCTACCTGGGAGTGGTTTTCTTTGTGTTTATTCTGCTGTTCTGCTTAGACATTTTTTCAATCCCTGAAACTGGATGTATTGACTTAATTTCCCTCCAACTTTGGCAAATTTTGATCATTAAATTTTCAAGTAGTTTTATTAATCCTTTCTCTACTCTCCTGGAACTCAGGAGAGTTAAGCCTTCTATTTGTCATTTTTTTTTTTTACAATGATTTTTCTCTCTGTTCTTTGAATTGGGTAATTTCTATTTATTTGCCTTCAAGCTTTTAAAATTCCTTCTTCTGCCATTTCCAGACTGCTGTTGAGTTCATCTAGCAAATTTTTAATTTTAGTCATTTCACTTTTTATTTAGCTTATTGCCATTTTTTATATTTAGCATTTCCATGTTGAGGTTCCCTATTTGTTAATTCATTGATACCATATTTTCCTTTAATTCTTTCATCATATTTTAAATAACTCCTTTTAAGACAGTAACTCCTTTTGATTTTCTACGTCCTAACAGGTATGTTTTACTGTGTTTTAAATACTTAATGATTTTTATTTGAAAGCGGGATATTACAAAAAATATGCTGAAATAATACTGAATCCTCCTGTCTTCATTGAGAATTATTATATTTTTGTTCTGTTGGACAATTAACTATCTGAATGTGTACAACAAACTGTATTCCTCACACTTTTTAGTGGCTCATATTTCAGTGTTGCATTACTGGCTTTCATTTCTAACCTTTATATCCTAGTCCCTGGTGGTCTTTTCTATGGCTGCATAATTTGGTGGTCAGGCAAAAATGTGGACGGAGATTTTTCTCTGACTTAAGGACTCAGACTTTTATGCTGTGAGATTCTTACTTAATTCCAGACATTCTCTCATTGGGCTCTATTCTCTGACACCTCAGGCTAGTAGGCTCTAGTTTTATGCTAACCAAATTGGATGTGATTGTTAAATACCTTCTATTATAAAAACAGAAAATTCAATGAATTTGTCTAAGTATGGCTTATGGTTTTAAGGGCAAATTCATTTTTGATTTTCAATGTTTTCCCAGAACTCCTAGGATTCCTTGTGTATGAGTTTTTTATTTGCCTGCTATTGGTTTGACTGGTGTTCTTTCTAGGTTTTGCGATTGTCACCCATGAGAGGATTTGCACAAAAATATCACTTTGCCACTTTCATTAATTACTGTACTATATAAATTATCACATCAAAATTTTGCTATAAACCTACAAGTTATATCTATAGCCCTGAGACTCTGTTAACTTAATTATGTATTCAAGATCAAACAATGTGGGAGATGTCATTTTGAAACCCACCCTGATATAATTCTAAGTCTCTTCCCCTATGGGATTGTTTGGGCTAAGGCTAAAATTTGGTGCTAGATAGGGGGAAGCATCTGCTTTTCATCCAAGTGGCACTATTGAACTTAGTATTTGGGAATCGTGATAAAATTTTCAGGCCTGTTTCTAAGACTGTAAAAATAGAACACTGTATGTTTGTAGAAGATTCAGAAAACATAAGTTCTCAGTGAGTGCTTATGAGAAGAGATTAGTAAATGATAAAGAAAAAAAGAAAAGGAATGGGAATGTGTAGATATTAAGAACAAAAGTTAAAAAAAATCAAAAGAAAATGGAATTTGAGTTACAATCAAGTGAATCTAAAGAACATGAGAAAGAAATGCACAGCCATACTCCAGAACTGCTACTTGGTGAGCTTCCGTCAGGCTTTTCTACCTCAGGAGAACACTCATCTTTGCAGTTGTAGTTTCTGATCCAACACAGAGAGTTCTTGACCCTAAGGAGGCATCACCCTTAGCGATGTGGTGACTTGCCCTTGATTACATGCCATCAGTGTGCAATTTCATTCATTGTGCTCTTGGTCCAGTTCTCCAATAAATCTGATGATATGTGTTGCCATTTCATCATAGTTCCTAATATTAATGGAGATAAATTTGTCCCTTCTCTAGTAAAAGAAATGCCTTCACGGTAGGTATGAATCCTTACTACGGAAACTGCCTGCTGGGTTTTGCCTGGAGGAATTTTCACTACTTGTTGTCTGCTCAAAGGTCAGGTGACCTTTGCAGACAGAAAATATTTACAGTCCCTTAAGGGGCATGCATTTAGTTGTTGCCATTTGGTTTCTAATTTAAAGAACATATTCCTCTTCCTGCTTGTCTGTGTCAGAAGGTTTAGCAGATGTTTCGAATGCGTAAGTCCTGGTGGGTTTTCTGCCCTGTATGTAGACTTTTCAAGCCAGGTTTAATGATCCAACCACTTATTCTATTAGAAAAGAGTTTTTAAATAGAGCTGCCAATTCATTATACTCTTAAAGAGCACTGAAAGAATAGAGATTCTTCCTTGAACTACTTAACAAAGATTTACATTGTGCAATAAGTAAAATTAAGCTGACACAGAATATGAGCTACTGAAAACACCATTTCTTAGAGGTATTAAACCTTTGTTTATGAGAGTTATAACAATTGTTGGCATAACCCACCTGAAAATCTCAAAACATTTTTACATTTGTTTTACAGGTATCTCAATTTTGATGAATTATAAATCTCTTGCTGGTTGGATTTTGATTTCATTTGGAGAAGATTTAAGTGACTGCATATCATTATTAAAACATAGGATAATAAAATTTGGCTTCCTGGAGAATTTAAAGTGGTACTAATATTCCTATAAATAGAAGTAAATTTAAAAATGCCCTTTAGATTTATGGGGACCAAAGCATAGAAGTTTAGGAAAATATTCTGAAACTAATCATATTTCCCATATGTTACTATGATGACTACATTATTTAATAAAGATGAAAATAATTCTGGGTTTACATGTATTTTCCTGGCAATTATATAAGCTTTACATATGCATATGATACATGATTATGGCTAGGAATGTTTTCAAAACTATTCTTGGAGAGAAAAATACCAACCTAACTTTAGCATCATGATACATGATGTAAGTTTAAGACTGTGAATAAATTGTTTTCAAAAAACATAAAATCTGATGCCAATTTATATTTTGCTCATTTTCTTAGAAAAAATAGATTACTTATAAAAACAGGGACAAATACTTGTTCTTTCCCTTAAATAAATGTTAATAGGAGTACTCAGCATAGGAATTATATAACAGTTTGTGGAATAAAGATGGCTTTGGGGGAACATTTTGCAGTTGGTGCAAGCTACTATTTGCAACTCTGCAGATATTTGTAATGACCCTATATTTTAGAATCATCTGACAATGTTATTCATGAATATGTATCATCATATGAATGATAAAAATCAGAATTATATTAGTCAAAACATAAATATTTGCACATACATATATAGCATGTGTTCATTTTAATAAATAGATAAGAAGATTACAAGAAAGGATAGTAGCTAAAAATATGAAGATTTGGGTCCCAGATATTTCCCCAAAGGCCAGGAATAACTATAACGTTATAAAAATTAGCTGTAACCACAAAGGGCTCTAAGTGTAGAAAAAAAGAGCTGGAACAGTCCCCAAACTGAGAATACTTAGTCCCGATCTACATGGGGGTCTCAGAGCTTAATTTTCTCTACTCAACAGGCTATAAATCAAGTGCATGGCAATCTACCAAACCAGCAAGATGGAGATGCAGATATTTTATGGGACATCACAATGTTCCTCTTCTCCTATCTATGAAGATGGGAGATTTGTTGGGATTGGCTATATCAACCTTGAGTCTCCATGGAGAATTATGGAAAATCTTCTCTCTTCCCTTCCCTCCTCTTCCTTCTTCTTTTGTCTCTCTTCCCTCCCCTCCCCTTTCATCCCCTCTCCTTTCCTTCCCTACCCTGCCCTACCCTACCCTACCCTACCCTACCCTATCCTACCCTATTGTCTTAGGAAGGTCCAGGAAAACAATGATTCTGTACTCCTTTTTTTCCCATCTTTTCATCCCTCTTTAAAAACTGCTTTCCTATAAGCAGACACGATACATATCAATAGGATCCTGAAAAGAAATAGCGTATTTCAATCACTAAATAGAAGTATAGTGAAGAGACAATTCAAAAAGGTTTTGGTAGAATTTAAGAAAATCAATATGGATAAGTGGAATATACTGGGATAGAAATAGGTCTAGAAGGACAAAAGCCTGAAGTTCGAGGGACCTGGAAAAGGTAGTAGTAAGTTCAAGAGCTCTGAATAAAGAACAACTGGACATGGGCCACTTGGCAGGAGGAGGTAGACTTCACGTTCACTCTCTCACCTCCTGTGTACCTTCCAATGGCCAAAATCAACTCAGACAGATAGATAGCAGGGGATCCTTGATGCCCTCAGCTGCCCAGGATGAAGAGCAGAGTGAAGAGGGTGCAGGCATGGGTGTCTAGGAAGAAAATGAGACCTAACTCTTAAAGGTAAAATAAACACCTTTTAAAATAATCTTTACATCTGTTTTAGAGCAAAATTGTATGATTCCAAGAATAAACTTACAATTTCTATTTAAGATGTTTGAAATTATGTTATAATAACTTACAACTTTTGATAGTGCCAAATAAAGAAAGCCTTATGGAACCAGAAAAGGAGAAATCCCCAGTTTAGAAATTGGGTAAAGAAGGGAAGGTGTAGACTTAGGGTGGATTGCACTGCTCCATCTCAGCTGAATGATTGTCCTGTGGAATTCTCTGGGTATTTGTCCTGTGTTGCCAGACTTTTCCCCTCATGATCTCATGTAAGAATTTATTTAATATTTTCCGAAATTACAGCACATGACAATTCATTTGATTTTTTTCTCTTCTGTTACTTTTGTTGATGTGGAACCTGCTAGTACCTTTGCTCTCTTTATCATTTCTGTCCTGCATTCCTCACCCCTCTAGCTGTAGCTTAGCAAACATTTCTGGTACAAGCGCATGAAGGGTGGCTTTGCTAGAGGACATGGAGTGAACCCTGCATGTTTTGTTGTCTTTATACTTACCAGAAAAATCCCTAAGTTCAATTATATCCTGTACATTTTTCTCACAGGGGCAGGGTAGGGTGGAGTGACGGTAGCAAATCTGCAAACAGACCCAGGCACCTAATAAAGGCCATAAGAGAGATGGAAAAGGTGAGCACTCAGCAGAAAGAAGGGAAGATAATTTGTAAAGAAGCAATTTTCAGGACTCTATATAGGCCATATGCAATTTAGAGAGCATTTACCTGTTCAGAGAATACTGACAATCTTTAAAAAATAAGTTCAGCAATGTGTTCAGATATGGTAGTATGAATGTACACTCAGTAAATTGTGAGGTTATTATATAAAAAATGAATATAATTTGTAGCCCATGGACTGAGGATCTTTTCAACTAGTTTGAAGACAGGAAAATCCATTAAATGACGAATTGCTTGCTGAATTGTATTGTTGTTTAAGAGTCTGGTGAGTGGTAGTGGCTTTCGCTATCGAAAGAGAACCCCACATAACAAAAAGCCTGGGCAAGATGAAGGTCAGACCGTAAGCTTAAAAACAGGAACTGTAAAGATTAGAAGAGGAGATGATTTTCCAAAGGCAATGTAAGTATCTCCCTTTACCACTCTACTAGAGAGATGGGGAATTCAGCAGCAGCAGAGTTGGCAAGAGGAACAAGATACCTGACCTCCAAAATCTTCCCTATCTATAAAGCTCATGGATTTCCAGCTGCTTCTGCAAAGATAAGAATGTGAATTCTTCTGCAGTGTGGTTTTCTTTATCTGATAGGTGTCAAAATTTACAGTGTTTATGCAATCTGAAACTATGACCACTTCAGATGCACAGTGCACTTAGAATGGTTATAATAAATCTGTTTGCTTGTGTGTGTGTGTGTGTGTGTGTGTGTGTATGTGTGTATGTGTGTGTATAGAATGCAGTAATTCCAAATATAGAATCTGTGGTATTAAGGAAAATGTACTGTACTGTTAGACATGTAAATACAATGCAGGATTTAAAAGTCTAGTAACCGTTATATAATCACTCTGAAATATTTTAATAGAAACTTTCAGTTCTCATTTGCTTCATTAATTCTTTTTTAGTTCTTATAAAAAAATTAAGTCTTTCCTGCTTCGACTTAAAAACTTTCCCCCTTATACTTGAATATTTAGTTCATCCAGAATTTCTTGGTTTGGTAAGTTCTCTTAGCACCCAGGAAGTTAAAGATCTTGCATAGAAAATTAAATCCTGCCTCATTATGAAAGCAGATCCTATATGTTGTTTCTATTGTAATAAGTAGAAAAATATAGTCCTCCTTTTCCAAGTCCATGCAGAAAGTTATTTATGCCCCATGGGACTTTCTGTGAAAATGTGGAACCACCAAAGTCAGAAGTACAATAGTGCAATTCTAGATGTTCTTGTGTATGAGTATGTATTACCCTTACTCTGATCCAAGCTACTTTTATCCTGAATTATAGAAGGTATTTCCTATTCACCCACCTCTAATGTGAAACTTCTACAATCTGTCATTTTATACTATGGCAAAAATTTTTCTTAAAATCTAACTCTGTCAAAATGCTTAAATGGATCATGGATGTGTGACATTGGAATCCTTTAATGGAACATTATAAACTTTTCACAATAAGATCTAATATTTTGCATTCTTATTTCCCAGTACACTAGTTTTTCTATTTATCAGATAGACTGTCACATCAGACTGTGCAGATGAAGCTAAATATGTCTTGTGATTTTTCCCTCCATGTACTTGGTTATATTCTACCTGCTCTCTGTAGCAGTGTCTCTCCTTTCCTTGCTGTTGTAATGTTCTTCCCTTAGGACAAAATTACACTTCTCTGGTCATAAACATTTCCTTTTCTATATGCTCATGCTCCATTATACTTCAGTCAAATGTGTGTGATTCTTGGTGGTGGGTTATAATAATCTGTGTGCATCTCTCATCAGCCATTGAACATTCGATCAAAACCGTTTAATGTATCTTGGGCCATTGCTATTGCACAAAGAATTTTGGAGACAGAATACTAAAAGGTCTTTGTGTTAGAGTTTATATTAAATTGAGTGAACTAACAGCCAAATGAGTGGCTATAAAATAATCTGATATCAGTGATCATAAGAGAACATATGAAATGTTATATAAAAAAGAGAAAAAAAAGTACCTAAGTCTGTCTGTGAGAGTAAGGGAAAGCCTCATTAATAATAGTTAATCAACTTGAGTCTCGAAGGATGAAGAAAAATTTACTAGTTAGGCAAAAATGAGGAAAGACACCTTGAGGATAAACAGGTGGATTAAAAGAATTAGCCTATCAAATGGGTGGAAATGATTCAGTAATGTTAGGTCCAGAGTACTTAATGAGGAAACACTGTAGAAGCCACATAATAAAAAGTCTTTTATGCTATACTAAAGGTTTAGGAGATAGGAAAGAGCTGAAGAAATACAATGCTGAGCAGTGATTTGATGCATAGAATTGCTTAGGGTATATTAGACTTGAAAAAGGGAGTAAAAATAGATGATTGCTTCCATCTATCCACCAAATAAGGTCTGATAAACCACAGACATGAGCCTGGGTGTATACAGGAGCAGGTGAGGTCTGAGGGTGGAAAGGAATATCCAGAAGAAACCACAGGATTTCGTGGCTTATTGAAGGTACAGATGGAAGAGAAGGAGGGTTGAGGCCACTCTCCAGTGTTGGCTAAGTCAAGAGGAGGAATAGGCATTCCATTCCCCATGTCCAGGGGCATGGGAGAAAAGGACAGCGTAAGTAAGAGAATGAAGTTTTGTTTTTTACAACTAAGTTTTTAGTACACTTAGAACTTTTGTTTTGGGTTATCAATTTGGAAGTTGGAAGAAAATTCGAGGATCTTGGGAGACAAAAGTGAACAGTACTCAAGAGATTATGAAGGTATTGAATCAGGACTTAAAAGCAACACAAATAATTTAAAAGGTGGAAAAAATGGAAATTTCAGAATGAGATTATGGAAATAATCTCATTTCAGAGAATAATCTCATTTCAGAGCCCTGAAACCTTCTAACACATTAGGAGCAAAATCAAGCTTTTGATGCTGCAAAAAAGACTAAGAAGTTTCAGAGGAGTGTGATAAAATAGAACCTGAGAATGAAGAAAGTTTGGTCTACAATGGTACAGGTCAGTAATAAAAATATTCAGTAAGATGATGTTATCCATTAGATTTGGAAATTAGGGAGCCTTGATGACTTACTTTCTTAGGGCATTTTCAATGGGGGCGAAGCCATTCTTTAACAACTTGAGACATGAACTAAGGAAGATATCCTGTATTACATTCAAAATAGAATGTAATAAACAATAGTCAAAGAGGAATAAGTATTGTTGAATGCTTTGTTTTTCTTTTATAGGTGAGAGATCTTAAATGTTATGCATATTCTTAGGGGAATAATCCAGTGGAAAACAGTAAAGAAACTGCTTCGAGAATGGGGGTGTTTGATGAAAGTTAGTTTCCTCTAAGACGAGTTGTAGGTATTAGGGAGTAAAGGTGGCAGAATGGTTTCCAGACAGTGTATGGATGAAGGAAAGCTTTTAGATTATGTGAGAAACTCATTTCTTCCATGAACAGAGAAACTGGATCAGCTGGGTTATCTATTGTGATGTGGTGACAGGAAAAGGTCTTCGAGGAAATGGGTACATATTTAAAATAGATACTGTGGCTATAGAAAAGGACTCAACCAAGTGCACATGGCAGAATTCTGAGCAGTATTTGGGGCACTTTCATTAAGGGTTGAGTGATTTTTCCCATAGGTTCAGTAATGGAGAAGACCGCAGGGTTGTTTGATGCAGACTAGAGGAATTTTAGGTTGCACAAAATTGAATAATATGTGCAAGGCATAGAGAGGTGAGGCTATGAAAGCTTGGAAGTACTGTTCCAAGAGATTGAGAATGAACATGAAACTAAGAAAGCCAGGAGCAGACTTGATGCACTGGAAGTGAGTGGTAAATTTAGGAAAAATGAGAATTTCCTTTTGACTCAACTCAGGCCTATTATCAAACTTCAACGTTATCACCTTAAAAGTGCAAGTTTTCATGTTGCCTCCAAAAACTTTAAGGTCATTTTTGGCACCTACATTTTAAACTCATATCAGGTGAGGATGTAGAGGTCCTCAACCAAAATTTAAGTAACACCTGGAAGGTTTATTGACTGAGAACAATGATTGGAAATGTTCTGAAAAGGTGAATGGGACTTGTGTTGTTATGGGACTGGAATGTGATTTGCTGAAGAATGTAAATTTTTTTCCAGATATTATGTTAGACTAAGAAATCTACCAAAAAAAAAAAAAAGAAAAGCAAAGCAAAAAGGTATTTATGAGAACTAATGAATTTGGCAAGATTGTAGGTTACAAGATCAAACAATAAAATCCATCACATTTCTATATTAACAATGAACGAGTCAAAACCCAAATTGAAAACAAAATGGTATAAATGCTAATTTATAACTACTGCAAAGAAATTTAACAAAATATTTAACAATATTTACACTCAAAATTATAAAATGTTCATGAAGGTAATCAAAGAAGACCTAAGCAAATGAAGACACATACTGTGCTCATGAATCACAAGACTCATCAAGGACATTCATTTTTTCCAAGGTGATCTGTAGTTTTAGTATTATAAGTCAAAATTTCCTAACCAAATCTTAGCAATTCTTTTTCAGACATAGTCAAATTTATTGTATAATTTACATGGAAAGCCACCAACCTTAGAATACCCCAAATCACCTTAAAATAGAAGAATAAGGTGGTCAGAATCACTTCACCCGATACTAAGTCCTACTATGGAGCTGCAATAATCGAGGCAGTATAGGCTCTGTATAGGGACAGACACAGATCAATGGCACTGGATTGAAAACCTAGAAATGAACCCATGCATGAAAAACTTCCTGAGTTTAAAAAAAATGCAAAATCAGTTCAATAGTAGAAAGGTAGTCTTTTCAACTTGTGTTTATGGAGCAATTGAACATCCATATGTAAAAATTTTAAAAAGGAGAGAAAGAAAAGGTGGGGGGGGAAGAACTTTGACTAAATCTCTCATAGCTGACTCAAAAGATATAATATGTGGAAGTTTCCATAAAGCCACAGGAAGAGATGATCCTCAGTCAAACCAGAATAGGCAGGCCTGCCCACCCTGTCCAGAGCCTTCTGCCAGGACTTCCTCCTCAGTCATTTTAACTCCTGACCTACTTCCCTGATTCCTGTAGGAAAGTACCTCTCAGAGCTACCTGGAAGGTCTATGAGAAGGCAGGTGTCTGGGTCCCACCACCTGAGCTTTTGATTCTCAGTAGGTTCTTGGTGGGAAACAAGAATGTACATTTCTAGGAGTTTCTAGGGGATGCTGAAGCTGCTGGTAGGGGAACCATTTTAAGAACACCGTCTTGGTATCCACAGAGCATAGGTGAAAATCGCCCTTTATGCATTAAGGAACCAAGAGAATTTTTAAAGCAAGTAACTAATGGAGTGAAAATGGTAATACCTTGGTCAACATTTGGATGATGGTTCAGAGTGCAAACAGATTGGAAGACCAATGAAAATAACGTGGCACTGGCCCCCCAAATGGAAAGATGGGAAAGATTAAAGGATCCAGATATCTAATTGGAAGTTCTTGGTGACAGACTGGAAATCAGGAGAAAGCAGCAGTGGGGATGATCAGTGATGCATGGAAACATTTTAGCTTGAAGAACTGTTTTCCCTTTCAGTGGCACAACTGAGAGAATTTGTGGGCTCTGTCCCCTGGAAGGAGGCCTATATGGCGTTCTGTCTCAAGACAGAGGTGCCAGCCAGGAACACAGCCCTGTTCCTGTGTTCTGTGAACAGGATGTTCTCCTGTGGTCTGGAAGATAGCTCTTCTGTGGCTTGTGAGTCTGTCATCTCCTGGGTTTGCAGAATTGCTTGTTACTTTCTGTTAAAAAACTGATAATCTGCCAAATAGGCTAGTAACTGCTTATGCCAGGCCTGACCTTTAAGGTGTGTGGCTAGTTTAACTGTAAGCATATAAAAGACAGTGTTATATGCAGTAACGGCAGAAGTAGCTTCCTATGTGATAAGTGCTCCATCTCTCCGAATAAAGCTCTTCTCCTCAAATCTTTGTGCAGAGACTGAGTTCCTTTCCTCATTGTTGCTCCAGTGTTGCAGACTAGGAGAATGCAACACCCTGGTGACCCTTCAACATTGCAGACTGAGTGCAACAAGTGACGCACCCTCCAGTGTTGCAAACTACAGTGCACCAAGAATTCACTCACTACCACTCAGCTAGGCAAAGAAAATACAGCTATTTAATCTGTAATTGCTCTAACTACATATCAATTCTATAATTGCTCTCACTTTCTTCTGAAGCCCCCACTCCACTAAGAAGCAGGGGGGGACTGGAACTTTAAGTCACCAATTAATATAATGAGTCTATGTTGGAAAAAGTCTGCTTCTAGAAATTCAACCTTTTTTAGGCACATGTTTGGTATTTTGTATATTCTCTTTTCACTGCTCCTAAAAGGATGTCATTCTTCCATTTGTGGAGGAGTGCATGTGTGTGTGGGTGGCGGGGGTGTTGGTGTAACTAGAAGTCTCTGATTGCCAGGGGCATTGCCAGAAGATGACTGGTTGAATCCACTTAGAAGTAGCTTGTGACCTTGATGCCTCACCTTCTGTGGCTTGCTATCTGCCATTGCCTGCTGTTGTTGATGCTTGCATTTGTTTTGATCTCTTCTTTTGTAGCAGGCTGTTCTTGGTTCAGCATCTCTTGACTCTATGAACAAGACAGGTTACCTTGCCTATAATTCATTGACCATGGACAACCAGTACTCTACACAGGCATCTTCTTCCAAATGTGGTACACACTGATCCCAAGCTGAATTTAATCTGGGCTCCAGCCAAAAGTGGAGCTCCTTTTGGAGGTCAACAAGTTACCAAAGGCTTCTCCCAGGAAATCAAGCTATTAGTTTCTCAAGTTCTTCATTTTAACTCTTCATCTTTATAACCCTGTCTGATTGAACAGAGGGATGAATGAATTTGTCTCTTTCCATTTATTTGCTTATCACACTCCAAGAAAGCAAAGGAGATTACCACTTTCTATCAGTGTTGAGGAGAAAATGTCCTTATATGATATCCACTTAATTCCTGAGGTGCCTTTCACCCTACTAATTATTTTTCCAGAGGTCGCAGTCATGGATGGATACACATGAGAAAATGATTTGTCAATAATGTAAAACATGTACATTGGGAGACATGAAGCATGGAAAACACTTTGGCCTCAGGGAGACAGAGACCATGAAAGAGGAGCACTGGTATTGGGGAAAATATCTTAGTCCTCCAGAGCAGGGTTCAATTTAAGTTCTGGCATAAGTTGTACTTATGAGATAATCCAGTAGAATTTGAGATATAGATCTAGAATTCAGAAAAAGAATATTGTGTTAAAAGTACAGTTATGGTAATTCTCCAAGTAATTCTTCAGGTTGTCAGGCCATTTAATTAAAAGTAAAACAATCAGTTAATGAAAATCTGTCTCCTTGGCTGGACTGTAGTCATGCTAATTGGAGTGGTTTATGGTTTTTTTTAAATGTCAAACTAATTGTTAAGTATTTTGACTATAACAAGTAATACATTCTATGCTTAATCCTTAATTTTGACATTTGGAGTTTAGAGATTTAATTTCACATGGTTAAATAACAGTGACAGAGTGTCATAGAAATTGTTCTGTTTACTGCAAAATAGATGTGGCTTCAACTTAGTTCTGTGCTGATAGGAGAAGTCACACATGTGCTATTCTTCCTGCTTATGATTAAAGCTCACAATATCTGCCTGATGGGATTATATATAGTGGTCTGATTGTGGCCAGGAGAGGATAGAGTCCAGAGATCATTCTGGACTCTATCCTCTCCTTTTTCTCTTCACTTTCTCTCCCTTCCACCCAGGCCATTTTTCTGCATTGCAACCTATTCTGCCTTCTCTCCCCAGCCCCGTCTCAGAATTCTTCCCAGGCTTCTCCAATCTCTAAGTGTTGGATTTCCACAGAGCTCCAGACTGGACCATTTTCTCCTTTGCTTTACCCAAAGAGATCTCATCCTGCCCTCTAGATCAAATTCCATATCAATCATTACCAATACCACTGATAGGAAGCTGATCTGTATTTTCATATCTTCAAATCTGATCTCCATGAATTCTAGACACTTTGCTACCATCTTTGCTCAGAATACAACAGGCCTTAAACTTAAAATACGCAAGAATTCTTGATAAGCCTCTGTACATTGAATAGTCTCCTCCCAGTTCTCCATTTCTCAGTAACCAAAGGCATCTCTACTAACTCCAGTCTATGATTGGCTCTGCCTCAAATCTCTACTGAGTCTGATCAGCCTACAGCTTGTCTACATCTGTCTTGGCACAACCACCTCCAACAAGATCTTCTTACTTCCACTCATACTGTCTACAATCTGTGCTCCATGAATACACATTGGATCATTTCACTCTCCTGCTCAAAACTTATCCATGTCTTTCATGTCACTTAGGGTGAAACCCTTTATGCTTGTCCAACTGGAAGACCCTACATGATACATGCAGCAACCAACTCTAATCTCAAACATACCCCTGTTTATTTCATTGCTACTCTCCTCTGGTATCAGCCTCCTTACAAGCTTGTGCTTCTGCCTCTCCACCATGGCATCTGCTCTTTTTTTGTGTCTGGAGTGTGATTTTCCCAGCTGTATGCATGGTTTGATGTCTTCAATTCAGGGCCTGTGTGAATAGCAGATGCTACTGATTCTGTGCCTTTATCCTTTAACCCAATGTAGTGGGGCAACATTTTAGAAAAACTTCTGGGGCTCTCCGAATGGCCAAATCCAACAGAAATGAACCAGCATGTATATACTGATGTTTGTGAGACCATTCAACACTTTAGCACTCATTCTTTCTTGATTAATTCCTCTTTATCTTTTATGATACCACTTTTTGATATATTTAATCTGTAGTCATATTCCTATATATTAGTTGTGGGGCAGTGAACAAGACACATTATTTCAATCATTAGGGAAATGTAAGCCAAAATTCACAAATCAATACTATTTTCAACCTAAAAAAGAGGTCTATTAATTTTAGAAAATGGAAAATAACTTTGAGTGTGAGGAAAAATTGAAGTCCATGTGTGTTTTTGGTTGAAATATAAAATGGCAACTTCTCAGAAAATGTCATAACTCTTGCTTACAAAATTAAACATGGGATTAACATATGATTCATTGATTCCATTTCTGGGCACATACCAAAAAATTGAAGGCAGGGATTAGAGTAGATATTTGTACATCCATGTCATAACTGCATTTTTCCCAATCACCAACTAAAGTGAAAACATACCAAGTGTACAGAGATGGATTAATGGTTAAACAAAATGTAGATATTTCAGTGTGATGTTGTTCAGCCATAAAAAGAATAAGTTCGACACATCCTACATCAAGGATAAATCTTAAAAGCCTTATTCTAAGTGAAATAAACCATTCATTCACAAAAGAAGAAATATTGTTGGATTCCAATTACCTGAGGTTCATAAGTAGTCAAATTCCTACAGAGAGAAAGTGGAATGCTAGTTTCCCAGGGCTGATGGGGAGGCAGGAATGGGGAAATATTGTTGAATTTCAGTTTTGAAAGATACTACAGTTCTGGAAATGGATGGTAATCATTGCATAACAGGGTGAATGTCTTTAATTAATGTCTCTGAGATTGTACAGTTTCAAATGGTTAAAAAAGTAAATCTTAATTATATATGTATCATATATGTGTTTATAACTTAAAAAATTAAAAACATCTTCCACTTCTGAAATTTATATTCTACTGGAGGAAAAGGTAATGGATGAATGCATGAATGTATAGCATTGATTTTTTAAAAAAATTTATTGGTACATAATAATTATACACAATGGTGAGATTCATTATGACATATTCATGTATGAGCATAATTTAATTAGTTTCATTTCCCGGAGCCTCTCCTTTCCCTCTCCTCCTTCCTCCCCTAACCCTTCCCTTACTTCCACTTGTTCTCCCTTCTATCTTCATTAGATCTTTTTCTGACATAATTTTATCAGTATTTATAGTTAAATAAAACTCCATTGTATGTGTGTATGTGTGCACGCAGGCACATGAATGTGTACTTATGTGTCATATTTACTCTATCCATTCATCCTCTGAAAGGCACCTAGGCTGGTTTCATTACTTGGTTATTGTGAATTATGCTACCATAAACAGGGCTATGTGTGTATCTCTATAACATGCTGATCTTAATATTTTGGGGTTGATACAGAGGAGGAGTATAGCAGAATCACATGGTCCTTCCATTTCTAGTCTTCTAGGGAAACTCCATACTGATTTACATAGTGGTTGTACTAATTTACATTCCCACCAAGTATATGAGTTCCTTCTTCTCTGCATCCTTGGCAGCCTGTATTCTTATTTGTGTTTTTTTTCCCAGTGTTCAAATGGTAGCACCATTTTATTCTAGTTTTGGGGTGATGTAACTTGACATACACAAACGTCTACCATTTTAAGCACCCAATTGATGAATTTTGGTAAATGTATCCTGTTGCGTAACTCCTACTGCAGTCCAGATGTGGAGCAGTCACATCTTCCTAAAACATTTCCTGATGCTCCTCTGCAGTCTTTTCCTTCCCTCTCCCCCAGCCTCAAGCAACTTTTGATATTCTTTTTGTCACTATCATTTTGCATCTTCTAGGGTTCACATAAATGGAATAATACAGTCTCTTGTGTTTGACTTCTTCTACTTCACATGGATTTGTTTTTGAGGTTCACATGTATTATTGAATGTGTTACTTTTTATTGTTGAACAGTATTTCATGCTATGAATATGTCAAATTGATTGATTGATTTTTGCCATTTACTAGTCATTTTCAGTTTGGAACTGTTAGGAATAACACAACTTGAACATTTGTACACAAGCCTTCCTGTGGACATGTCCTCCTTCTCTTGGATAAATTACCAGGGGCTGGAATGATGGGTTGCACATGAGTGTATCCACATATCCATCCTGACAATGGGGGCAGCACTGTTTGACTGGGGAAGTCCAGAGCCCCAGGCCTAACCCACAAGCTGGAGAAAAGCCCAAATTCTCAGTATCTTCCTGGTTCAAAACTCCTAAATCAATAGTAACGTAAGAGCAGACTGGAGGCTTTTTACCACCTAGGGCTGCACATAGGCAGCCACCCTGAGAGGAAGTCCCACAACTCAGCCCACAAAGGACAAAACTCCCATAAAAGGGAACTCCCCTGCTTATTTGTATTCTTAATTACTGCCATTCACATTGGAGTAAGAACAAATAGCAGTATAGTTTTGATTTGAATTTCTCTGATTGCTTAGGATGTTGAACATTTTTTTCATTAACCGTTCACCATTTATAATTCTTCTTTTGAGAAACACCTGTTTTGTTCATTTACCCATTTATCAATTTGGATTATTTGATTTTTTGTTGCTAAACTTTTAGAATTCTATGTTCTGATATCTGACAAGTAGCTAGCAAAGATTTTCTCCCATTCTGTAGGCTGGATCGCCATTGTCTTGTTTCCTCTTCAGTGCAGAAGATTTTAATTTTTATATCACCCATGTATTAATTCTTGGTATTGTTTCTTGATCTTTAGGAGTCTTATTGAGGAAGTCATTGCCTACCTTTAGAGGTTGGAATGTTTCCCCTGTATTTTCTTCCAGAAGTCACAAAGTGTCTCATCTAATTTCTATGTCCTTATCTATTTATATGTTAACTTTTGTGCAGGATGGGAGATAGGGATATCATTTCCTTCTTCTACATATGGAAATACAGTTGTCCTAGCCCTGTTTATTAAAATGTCTGTCTTTTCTTCAATCCATGTTTTTGGCGCTTTTGTCAAAGATCAGAAGACTATAGCTGTGTGTGTTTCTCTCTGTGTCTTCTATTCTATTTCATTGGTCGACATGTCTGCTTTTATGTCAGTACCTTGCTGATGTGTTTCTGTAACTCTAGTATACTTCGAAGTTGAGCATCGTCATGCCTGTAGTATTCCTTGTTAGGGTTTGGATGTGAGGTGTCCCCCAAAAGCTCACATGTGAGACAATGCAGGAAGGTTCAAAGGGGAAATTGTCGGGTTTTAAAGTCTTAGCCCAATTAGTGAATCAATCCTTGATGGAATTAACTGAAGGCTGTGGCTGAAGGGTGTGGCTATAAAAAGAGCAGTCCAGACATTCATAAGGAAGAATAAATGACCCAGAAGAGCTAAAACAATTCCAAGTAAAAGGAGTGTTTTAGACAGCATGTCACTGCTGTGACTAAAAGGATCTGACCAGCACCTTATAGAGGAGAAAAAGTTTATTTGAGGGCTCACAGTTTCAGAGCTCTTAGTTCATAGAAGACTGGCTCCATTCTTTGGGGCTCAAGGTAAGATTGGGGTGTGGCTATGGGGTATCTGGAGAGTGGAAGCTTTCTCTCTCTCTCTCTGCTTTCTGATCAGAGTGATGTAAGCTGCTTCCCTCCACCACTCTCTCCCACCATGATGCTCAATCTTACCTCTTATTCCTTCTATGACCCTTTAATCATTCAAAAATTCATGTTCAATCTTATGAGTTTATATAGTTTCTGTAGTTTTGTTGCTCTTGATTTCTAATTTCATTTCTTTAGGATCTGATATAATAAAAGGAATTATACCAACTGTTGTTTTGTTTGCCAAGATTTGCTTTATGGCCTAAAATACGGTCTATTTTTGAGAAAGTTCCTTGAGTAGCGGATAAGAAAGCATATTCAGTTGTTGGATGAAATGTTCTGTAGATATCTGTTAAATCAATTTGATTTATAATATGTTTTAGATCTGACATACCTTTGTTGATTTTCTGTCTGCATGACCTATCTATTGATGAGAAAGGTAAATTAAAATCACTCATTATTATTGTATGGCAAACAGTCTGAGCCTGTATATCTAATAGTGCTTGTTTTCTTGTAATTACATACATCAGTGTTTCTTGTAATTACATAAATATTTACTAGAGGTACATCTTCTTGTTGATCTTCTTCCCTTTGCTAATATTTAATGACTTTATCTTTTCTGATTGATTTTGGTTTGAAGTTTGCTTTGTCTAATATGGGAGTAGCTACTTCTGCTTGCTTTCAGATTACATTTCCATTGAATATTATTTTTCATCGTTTCATTTTCAACCTGTGGATATCATTACCTGTGAGGCATGCTCTCTTGCAGGTAAAATATAGTTGGGTCACGTTTTTTAATCTAATCTGCCAACCTATCTTTTAGTTAGACCATTTACATTAAGTGCTAACATAGAGATGTGTTTATCCTGCCATTTTGGCGTATTTCTAAAGTTTAATTTGATCCTAACTTTCAACTTCTTAACTAATCTTATAATGGGATTCATTCTTTCCTGAACTCTGTTGTTTATTTCTATTTTCTCCAATGTGCACTATTTCTTTAAGTATCTTTTGCAAAACAGGCTTAGTAGTCATGAATCCTTTTATTTTTCTTATCTCATAGGTTTTTTCCCCCCTTTTAGGGCTTGAAATACACTTAGGACTTTAGGATTTCTTCTAAGAAATGTAATGTTTTTCTGATTGCATTTCCTCTCAGTGTGACCTGGAATCTCTCTTATGGATTTTAGATTTCTTTATTTGATTTATATTTTTGACATTTTAATTATGACTTGGAGAGGTTCTTTTCTGGTCTTGTCCATTTGGGGTTCTAATGCCGAGGATATCAAAATGGACTTCTTGTTTCCAAAGTTTGGAAAATTTTCTGCTATTGTTTTATTGATGAGGTTACTAATGCTATTAGCTTGTATCTCTGCTCTTTCCTCAATATCTATGAGCCTTAAATTTGATCTCTTAATGTTGTTATCAAATTTTTGTGTATTTTGATTGTATTTTATTATTTTTTAACACTTTCTGAATATTCAGGTTTGTCAACCTTATCTTCAAACTATGAGATTCTGTTTTCAATACGATCTAATCTACTGGAGAGATTTTTCAACTGAATTTTTTTATTTGACTTAATGTTCCTGTATTTTCAATACTTGTGTTCGGATCTTTTTCAACATTTCTATCTCTTTATCAAATTTCTCATTCATATCCTCTACTGAATTCCCTAATTGCTTCAGATAGTTTTCTGTGTTCTTTTGAAATTCATTGATTCTTTTTATAATCATCATTTAGTACTCTTTCTCTAATATTTTTTATGCATTGATATTCTTGGAGTCAGTTGCTAGTAAATTATGAACATTAGGAGGCATGATGTTACCTTGTTTTTAAACACTTCTTGTTTGCCTATGTTGAGCTTCCTGCATCTGTTTGAGGGGATTTATTAGTATGTGGACAAGGTGTAGTGTCTCTTAGCTCAGTTAGGAGTGTCACACTAGATCCACAGCACATCACAGAAAAGGGGGAATAAACACCAGCAACAGCAACAATGAACACTATACAGCATCACAGTGAGCACCAAGTGCCAGTTATGACATCCACAAAACTAATGACCACTAAAACAGCAATGGAGGAGACAGAAATGTGTAAACTAAATAGTTTTAAAAGATGGGGAATGTACCTTCATGAGGGGAAAACAAAATGGAAAGGAAGGCAAGGGAAAGATTAGAGTATTCAGAAGGTAAGGATAGAGAAAGCAGAAGAGAGGTAGAAAGTGAGAGCCATAATGAAGGAGGAATAAGAATAATATGATAACAAAAATAATAATAAAATGTAACAATGGGAAGAACAAGAGAATTTGACAACTAGAGTGAGAAGAAGAGAAAAAGGTAGCAAAAAACTAAAAGCACCCTAGTAAACCTCAAAAAGCAGATATAAGACAAAATAATAAAAGCATAAAGAAGATGACAAAAAAAACAGAATAAAAGAAAAAATATACATATGAACCAATCAGTAAATGCAACAAGAACAGCAAAGAACATTCTTAATGGAAAATGAAAGAATTGTCTCCACTGAGGGGGTCAAAGCTGTGAGCAGGAATGGATGTTCACTATCTATGCCAGGTTGCCCTTCTCTCTTCTTGGGCTATACACACCTTAGAAAGATCAAGGGCTGGGATTGGTAAACCCTTCCTTCTTTTGTGTTGCTTTCTGGGCTTCCAGGTGAAGCTGATTGGAATGGCTCTTAGCTTCCCTGTCTATCAGTACAAGGTAGGATGGAACGGGAAATGCCTTCTAATGGAGTTTTGTTTGGATGACCTAGGTGGACACCCTCTCAGGAAGCACTGACACAAAATTCGGAATGGGAAGTTCTGGTAACTGACTGGAATTTTGTTGGGTGAAGTCTATTCTGGAGAAATCAGATTAACACACCCCTATGGCTGAGAAGATGCCCATCTCTGCTGAAGCCTCTTGAGAATTCTGCTCATAGGGTGGGGTCACCAACTATCCTGGGCGAACTGGGCATGGCAGGTCTAGTCAAATCCACTGTCCAGGAATATGGCCATCCACAGCTCAGTACCTGAATGCAATCATGTCTGCCTGTTTTTCTGATCCTCTTTGCTGGTCATGTGAGCTGCCAGACAAAGGAAGAGTGAATTGCACTCCCCTCTGCATCTCCGACCTGAGTACCATCTTCTCTTTGCCTGCTGTAATTGTGTTCCATCAGCTGCACAGTAGGCTGCACAGTGGGCACTGGCTGGGGCAGTGTGGCAGTATCTGCTTTGCTCCTCTGGTGGCACAGCAGCCACTGCCGACGGCTCCTCACCTCGGACCTCAGCTTTCCCCTTACTAGCTGAGAAACATGGAGCTTGCTGACACCAGCTTGCTGTTCAGACTCTGATTCAAGTTAAGTTTTGACTGTATTGCTTTGCCTCTTTTTAATCTATTTTCATTGGTACATTACAACTATACATAATAGTGGGATTTATTATGCTCTATTTGCATGTGCGCACAACATAACTTGATCTATCTCCTTCCCCAGCATTTTTCCTTTCCTTGGGCTCCTCCCTCCCCTAATCCGTAGAAGGATCTCCTTTCTATTACTATTACTGGTTAATGAAAAAAACATATAAAACAGGATTCATCATGGTATAATTGTACATAGAGCATTATTTGGGAGATATATGGTCCCCTTCATCCCCCTTGATCCCCTTCATCCACTCAACTGGTTTCACTTCTCTTTTCATGAGATTCCCTCCTTTCTTTTTCTCTTTCTAGTTTTCAGATATGAAAGAAAACATGTGACCCTTGACTTTCTGAGTCTGGCTTATTTCACTTAGCATGGTGTTCTCCAGTTTCATCCATTTACCAGCAAATGACATAATTTGATTCTTCTTTATGACTGAGTAGTACTCCATTGTGCATATATAACACATTTTCTTTACCCACTCATCTGTTAACAGACACCCAGGCTGGTTCCATAACTTGGATATTGTGAAATATGCTGCTACAATAAACATTGGTATGCATGTATCCGTATAGTGTACTGATTTTAGTTCCTTTGGATAAATACCAAGGAGTGGGACAGCTGGGTCATATGGTGGTTCCATCCCTGGTCAGACTGTCTTTCTATTCTCTCAGTGTTTCTCTCTCCTATGTGTTACCTTCCCCTCTGCAGTAACCTGCTACTACCACCCCTGTCTTGCACCACTCCTCTGTCCCTAATATCATGATACTTTGGTCCCTTCTCTGAGCCTCTGCCTGTATAATATTGAATTTCAGTGAATCCCCACAGCCACTAGCTTCACAGAGGAGCAGCATTCCAGCTGTTTTAATTCTGCATCACAGTGGAACTGGAAAGTGCACTCATCCTCTGATGTGCCATCTTTGTCTAATTCTGATTTTGAAAACACTATCTAGCATGTGGTCATAGTGAATTCAATAAATATCTTTTACCTCATTGCATTAGTAAGCCAAGAAAAATATCATTATTGGATACCCTACATAGCAGTGTAATTTCAAATAATTTTTTTTCGTTACTTTGATGTTGACAATCCAACTACTCACAAGTTTTTTTAAGAGAGTGTGTACAGCGTGCACATGACCCAGAGAAGCTGGGTGCAGTTTACACCATTACAATGCAATTGGAACGAGAATAGAGAAGTATGAGTTCACTCGCTGTTTGTCCCCAGGGGGAGGTTTACAGTGCAAAAGGTAGAGATGAAAGCCATCACCTATTTTTTCTTGATTTGAATGAAAGACTCAGTGAGGTTGAAGAGCTGTCAAACGCCTGTGGCTGTGGAAGGGAGAAGTCACGGCAAGTTCACATTCTACGATTGTTTCTTCTAGAAGTTCTAGAATGACCACACTGATGGTGTTGTCCTGCTTGTGGTTCCTCAAGTACGTTTTGACCAGTGGCAGGGAGTCAAACCAATTTCTTAAGCTGCAGGATTAACTCACAACACCACAGTGAATCTGAAAAACTCATAAAGTACTAAAAAATCACCACAGTGTAGATTAAGTAAGATGAAAAAAAAAAGAAAGAAAATGAATGTATTTCTGTTGTTTTGTTGTCAAGTCTATGCCACACTCAATAAGCTGCAGCATGTAAATATTCTCCTTAAATCCATAATCAAATCCTGGTTTTAGAAGGCAGCATATAACTGTAGAAAGGAAGCAGGCTGAGGGTTAAGCATCTAAAAGTTTGTGGAATTGCATTCTCATTGATTACTAATAGAAAGGTAGACACAGGTGCTTCATGATGACATGCTTTCCTCTAATGCTCTCTCATATGGAAATGGGAAATAGAACTTATTATCTTTGTACTGCTGAGAGCAACAAAATCAGTAATAGCAGCTGCGTGGAGTGCTTGGCAGGGCAATGAGAGAGGCTTTGTCCTACCAGCCATCCCCTCTTCCTGCAGTAAATATTCCACAGTGAGCATTGGTCTTCCATACCATGTGTGAGAACTTCCTTTCCTCCTACTCCAGCATCATTGCCAAGGAAAGAGTGGTCCTGGGTGTGTGCACCTTCTGCTGTGAGATCTGTGGCTAGAACTTCAAAGACGAGACCCAGGATTTAAAAGGGTGTGTTTTCTGCCTCCTGGTTATTGTGAATAGATCCGTTCTGAACATGGGAGTGCCCACAAGGCTTTGCGATCCTGATTTCAGTGCTTTGGGGTAAAGAACTCAATATGAGATTACTGCATCAGATGGTGATTTTAATATTTTGGGGAGCCTCTGTGATTGAATAATGTTTTTGTTACCTCTTAAATTCATTTGTTTAATTGCAATTTCCAGCGTAATGGTATTTGCAAGTGGGGCTTTTGGGAAGTGAATTGAGGAGCTTTGGGTGGGATGAGTGTCCTTATAAGGGATCACAAAGAACTCCCTTCTTGTTTCCATCATGTGAGGACATGAAAAGACAGTTGCTGGTGTACCAGGAAGAGAGCCTCTTCCACACTCTGAAACCACCAAGGTCTCCCCCTTGGACTTCCCAGCCTCCAGAACTAGGAGAAATAATTACACTGCTTAGAAGTGACCCAGTTTGAGATGCTTGTTCAATTGGGCCAAATAGACCAATTAAAACCCCATACTGTTTTCCATAGTGTTGCACATTTTCCATTCCCATCAATAGTGTGCAAGGTTACCAACTGCTCAACAACCTCACAATGCTTGCTGTTTTTTCCCCTTCTTTCCCCTCTGCCTCCTCCTCTGTCTATTGATAAAAGTCATCCTGACAGGTGTGAGGCAATATTTCATTGTGGCTTTGATTTGCATTTCCATGATGGCTCATTATGGCAAGCATACGAAGAATACTATTCAGTGATTGACTCTGTTTTAAGGGAGATGATTCTGGGTGGGCCTCACCTCATCAGGTGGGGCCTTTCCTGAAGTTAGACTGGGCCTGTGTCTGGCTTTGAAGAAACAAGCTACCACGAATTAGCTTCCTGCAAGGAAATGAGTCCTGCCAACAAAGTGAGGGAGCAGGGAAGGAGAGCCTTCCCTAATCAAACCTTCAAATGAGAACACAGTCCAGCCAACATTTTGACCCCAGCGTCAAGAGACCCCCAGATGAGATATGTCTATATATATGAACTACAGAAACGTTGAGTTAACGTGTTGTTTTAAACTGCCATGTTTGTCAACTTGTTACACAGCATTAAAAACTGACACACAAGGGCACATAAAGTTAGACATGGCTACTGAACAAAGACAGGGACTCGGGACATTAGATGCACTCTCTACTGTGTGGGCAAAAGGAGGTTGTGAAGCATACTGGTACATTCTTGATTTCCTGAGATCTGAGATCTAGATGATGTTTTAGATTGTTCCCCAAATAATATTGATGTTAAGCTCATACTAAAATTCTGAGCCTCTGAACCTAAGCTGTTATTATTCTTTTATATACCTACTAGGCTGTAATTACATTTGCTTATCAAGTAAAAAATATACTTCCATCTGGATAAAAATGGAAAGAAAATCAGCGATTTGGAGAGTTCCAAAGAAACAGATGCTTGCTGTTTAATAAATCAACATCTGCATGGTGGCTGATTCATTTCTTATTATTTGCATGCTTTGGGAACAAGCATACAATCCACCTGAAGCAATTGATAATGATGACAATATGTAATATGATAATGTGGTTTCAGAAATTTATAAGCTTGTCCTTATGTGGATTTGAAAGAATGTTTCTATTTCTATATATCAGCATTTAATATATATGCAAAGAAAATTATAAACCTCAGTCTCTCAGACAATTACAGCTGCAATTGTATTTTGTATCCTGTAAACAGAGTTTCTTATTTCTTTTCTTCTGTTATTGCACTGAGTTTCATTTTTATATACCTATTTTAGTTTGTAGTGATCTATAATAGAACAACATTACATATTAAAGAGAAATAGCTAGAGGTTCAATTTGGCAGAAGAGAGAAACTCTTGTTGATTCTAGTTTGGGAAAGTCTGATTAGTCAGCCTAGATTTTACCATCTAGACTTTGGTATTTAAAAATACAATTAAGTGTTTACACATGTATTAATTAATTTAGAAAATAACTTTGAGGATCTCTTTTAATATCACATTATTGGTCACATAAAATGTTTAACTCATTTTTCATATCCAGAGAGCAAGAATTTGATCTGTAACTGTTTTTATAGTAATGTGGTGCAGTAGATGCATTAGGAAACTGTGTCCTTAACTTTACATTGTTGTTATTACATCATCACTTTACACTGCGGTTATTACGTTACTACATATTTCTTAAAAGTGAAAAGCCCACCAATGAAACTAGAGTATTCATCACAGGGAACTTAGTTAACTTCAAAATGACTGCTGAAAATGCGTGTCCCATAAAACTCTAGCCTTTTGAAAATTCTTCTCTAATTCTCCATTGGCAAGAAAACTGCATAATGTAATACGCACTTCTTAAGAGTGTTGCAATTTTATTTAATTTTGGGCTATTAACCTAATATAAAAGATGTTATCTGAAAGTTTCTTTTTTTATTTATTCTTCCTTCGGAACTATCTTCTGCCTTTTTAAACTACTGGATCTAGTTCTGTAAATACTCCACACAGTGTTTCCTAAAATGTTTTGGGAATTTATTAAATAGTTCTGCAATGCTAAAAATATTCTTATTGCATTGAGCACAGGGGATTGTTTGTATGTGTGTGTGTGTGTGTGTGTGTGTGTGTGTATTCTTTTTAACCTGAAAATTCTTGACTATCCAAAATGACTTCTGATTTGCATGTATATATTGTGGTCTGTAGGAAGTAATCGCATGCATTCTTAGAAAATCACATTTTCTTATGACTGCCATCTCGACAACCAATCTGAATATATTCTGGGACTTAGGACAATTGCATGTAAGAATCGCATGGTAGGAGGTGAGGGGGTGCATGAGATAAGAATATGTTGCTTTAAGTGACACTTTTAGTTGTTTTTATGATGAAATGTTTTACTTTTTGGAGTTTTTTTCATTAATAAATATGACTGTCTCAATGTCCAGAATAACGTTGTTTATTATAATGAATGCTTGAATTTTTAAGTCCTTCCATATATGTTATTTCAAGGAGCAATGTTCTCCTTTAGGGGGAGAAAAACATTTTTGCTTTTGTTTCTGCTGAAGGTCACCTTAGGCGATTGAAAAGGAAAGCATTTCTATGCATCCAGATTCATTTATTTTTTGGCTTGAATTTTTGCAGCAGAGAAAAAGCACCGATTCCCCACTGTTTCCTGTTCTTAGCAGGTCCAGCTGCCTGCGGGTGGTCTGCACAGTTGTGAGAGCAAAGACTCTCCACATACAGGAAGAAGCTGCCCATGGTCCTCCAACCTCAGGTTCCTACACTGGAAGTGCACAAATTAGCACAAACTCCAGGGAGGAACTCTTGTTCCCAAAACTTTACCTTTTAATTGTTAGTTATTACGACTCTATCTTAGAATAATTCTCCCTTATTGAAGTACCCTTGAATTTACATAATATTTCTCATTTCTTTTTTTAAAGTTACAAGTCAAAGTGCAGTGATTGGTTTCAAATTTATGGATAGCTTGATATCTTGCAGCTTATTTAACACAGCAATGACAAAAGGGATGAAAATTTTCATCCAATTCATAGCCTATGAAGTATAAACTAATGTTAAATTATTATCCCCAAAATGCAAATTTTAAACTTTTTATCTAATTTACTTTGTTGGAAATACTTGTTGCAGGAATAAATTGATATATTTTGTGTTCTGTCCTGTTTTTAAGTGAAATTTCTATGTCCGATACATTTTATTTAATAATTGTTTAAGCTGTTTTGTTCCAGGAATTAGGCTGCATCCTAGGTATTCAGAGATAAATATGACACACCTGGTGCAGAATAAGGGCTGAAAAGGCAGTGTACTCTGGGAGAAGCTAGATGAAGGAAGTGTAATGACCTTTAAGACACATTGTTCTAATCTACTGTTTGCACCGACATGGAAATGAGGAAGAAGGATGGCTCACTTACCCACACTTAATCATATCCAGTCAACTTGTGTTGGGTGGTTGCCCTTTGGTGTGTGGCTGACTATGCATGAGTTATTCTTAGAGATGAGAGATGTGGTGAGCCACAGCCACATGGGCTGCCTGTGAACCCAGCCCAGCTCAAACTTCCTCACTGTGTGACCTGGGGCACCTGATGAGCATCCCAGAGCTGCGGGGCTCCACAGCAACACCAGCACCTAGTCACACCTGCTCATCACATGCTAAGGAGTAAAGAGCTGATTCTCATATATATCACAGAATACTCTGAGAAATGTTGATAACAAATATGGACTGTCAATTCCAAACTGCAAATTCTATGCAAACATAGCAAGTGGGAAAAATTCTGGGATGATAAAAAAAAATTAGAGTACTTTTATAAAGCAAGACAAGATAAGCAAGATAACGTATTTTAAACAGAAAATTGGATTAAAAAAAGAATCAAGTCTTTTTTGATACCACACTTGGGAAACTGGCAGGATTTATGTGATGGGAAAGATTAGTAGCTCTTTGACTAAACTTCATTATAAACTTTAAACTTGTAGGAGTATTACCTACAATTTAAATATTCAATTTCTAGAGGAATCCTGTGATGTTTAGCCCTCTTTACAGATCAATATGCTAAGATCCATGTAGCTTAAGTGAATTATTTGGTTATGCAGTTATAATATAGAGAGTTTACATTTGAATCTACAACTTTGTCTCTGAAACCAGGCAATTAACCACATCTAGCCTCCCATGGGGAGATGGGGCATGGTCTGTGCTTACACAATATGCATTTGGGAAAGAAAGAAAGGAAGGAAGGAAGGAACAAAGGGAAAGAGAAAGAAAGAGAGAGAGAGAAGAGAGAGAGAGAGAGAGAAAGAAAAGAAAGAAAGAAAGAAAGAAAGAAAGAAAGAAAGAAAGAAAGAAAGAAAAAGAAAGAAAGAAAGAAAGAAAGAAAGAAAGAAAGAAAGAAAGAAAGAAAGGAAGAAAGAAAGAGAAAGAAAGGGGAAAAAGTCAACATCTCTGCTTAGAGAAGTGATTAGGAAGTGTTGGGAACCATGAGGGGTCCTGTTTGACAGGAGATGGCTGAGTCTAGTGTAGTTGAGAATGCTTTCAAAACCATGCAATAAGAAATTCAACTGAAAGGATTCAACAAGATTTTTCCCCATATAACAAGACTTTCAGTGTATGTGCTGCCGAAGCCAGCATGGTTAGGGTTGAATATCACTAATAGCTTAATGATGCTTTCAAGACTTCTTTATTTATTCTTTATCTTCTCCATTTGTAGCATTTTGAATTTTGCCCTTTTGCTTGTCATTTTGCAGTTGCATCTCAGTTCAAAGCAGAAAAAAAGAAACATCAAGGAAAATGACTTAAAGACTGTGTCTCCTTTCACTAGGAAAGCCGTGTGTCTCCCAATGGCCATTGCCCATCTCCAGTCAAGTGGACTCTTGCTCATCTTTCACTGGCATGACCTATCTCCCCATGTCATCTCAGGCTGGAAGAGGATTAGACAGCCATTGGTATAACAATGACTTTTGTGAATTTGTAACACTGAATTATCAAGTGATTCCTCCCAAATCCTTATGACTTCAAGAACAAGTGATGAGAGTGTCAAATGGAACCTTGAGATGCTTCAGTTCAGATGTGGTACATGGTTTTTCCTTGGCCTGCGTCCTTTTATAGAACATTCTTTCTCTTTCCACCCTTCCCCTTAATGCACAATTTCCCATCCTTAATCCGTGGCTACTGAGTGTGCATTCTTCAGTGCCTCCTGGAAACATGTCCCCATTCACCCGTATGTGACAGAGATCTCTGAAGCTTCATATCTCTCTATGCTAAACTTATATGCATTATTTTTATTTTCCATGGCTCCAAGGGAATTTTGCTATCTTGTGACCAAAGGCTGCATCTTTTTCTTTGTACCTTTGCATTCACAAAGTCTGGGTTGGGGCTGAGTGATCTGCACCATTGTTTCCTATAGCAATGCACTTTGCCAAAAGGGCAGAGGAACAGATAAGCACTTTCATCAATTTCCAGATGCTGAAAATTCTCATTGATACGTGTACATATGTAAAACACAAAGAAAGACATTTCCAGATGGATCTTGAATCAAAGGGCCATATTATAATTTATTTTGTGAAATTCTCCACTACAGCTGCCTTGTAGCTATGATCTCTGTAGCCTTTTCATAGGTATCAGGCCCTTCTTTCAGGTTGACACCATCTAAGGTCATTTGAAAACGTGTTCATGTGATACAAAGCATATCTGGGAATGGTCAGAGATGCATTGCATTAGAGCAGAGGACAAATGACCTCTGGTTCCCTATCACACTGTTTTCTGACATTACTTTGAAAATACAGTAGAAGAAAACATGACAAAAATAGGTCCCAGGGTTGCCTACAAAGGCAACAAGTCCAGGATTAGTCCAAAGAGCAAAATGAATAAAGCTGTTCAACGGCACCTTCCAGAATACAACATGATAAAATTGGAAGGATACAGGATCTGACACCAAATAGGCCAGAGCCTGGATTTTTACCCTGTCAATGATTTACTCTTATTTTGATCAACGCTCTTTTCTCTTATGTGGTATAATTTCCTCATCTATAAGGCAGAATGTGGATATCAGTGTCACAGTATTCTCTGTGACAATCTTGGCACAGTATGTGTTTAATATCACCCCTTGTGTCCTCACACTTCCCAGTGGCTTGCAAACTCCCTGGGTGTGGAGCATCTCTACTCATCTTCTAGAATCTGAATATTCCTTCTTGTGTTTCCTTTTATGTATACTTGGGCTTCCCATCTTTTAACTCCCAATATCTTCTATCACCTCTCTTCTAATAAAATTCTACTGCTCCTAATTAATATTTGTACTTTATTTAACAACAAATAAATAAAATTGTTTCAATTATTTTGGGGGAAGTGAGGTACCAGGGAATGACCTCAGGGGCACTCAATCACTGAGCCACATCCCCAACCCTATTTTATTTTAGAGACAGTGTTTCACTGAGTCACTCTTGCTGAGGCTAGCTTTGAACTCTGAATCCTCCTGCCTCAGCCTCCCCAGACACCATGTCTGACTATAAAATATGTTCAATTTTTGAGTGTATACTACTTTCCAGAAATATTACTAAGATTTGTTTCATTTAACTTTTGTAGTGCTCTTAAAGAAAATACAGATTAAAAAGCAACACTCAAAATCTCTGCAACTTGATTCACTTAGCACACATTTCTTAAGTTCCCGATGTATGCAGAATGAGGGAAAGGACAGAGAAAGATTCTCCATTATCATGAAAATCAAGAGATATACTCTAATCTATCAAAACTTTAATTCCACTAACCACTCAATTATGTGTCCTTATTGCTCAAATTCTCATTTACTACATAAGCTGAATAAATTCTAATGAAAAGTTGGCAGTAAAAATGTGTTCTTATATCTCAAGTTTTCCACATAGTGATCTTGTCAGAAACTTGATTTTATTATCCCATCCAATATTCACATTTTAGAGATAAGAAAGCAGATGGAAAGAGCATAAACTCAGGTAAGGGTAGAGGCAGGATTTGAATCAGAGTGTCTCAGCTTCTCATGAGATCTCTTCCCATTTTTAAAACATCGTCTCTCTCCACATACACCATGTCTTTTGTTTTAGTCCAGGTGGGCTAAGTTATGTTGTGTAACAAGTGCAAACTCACAGTAACTTAATTCCACTGTTATTCACTTCTCATTCATTTTGGAGGTGCAACCTGGCTTGGAGTTGAGTTCTTCTCATTGCAGAGCTTGGAATGACTTAGGCTCCTGGTTAGCATGTGTCTCCAGGTTCACCCCATCTTGGGGCAGGAAAGAGAACCACTCAGGCCCTGGTTCATAAAGAATCTGTGCATAAGTATCACTTTCACTTACATTTTCTTGTCCAATAAGAACCATGGCCCCACCTAGAAAGAGGGAGTGCAAATTCAATCCAACTATGTGCCTAAAAGAATTAGAACACAGAGCTACCAAGAAATGCTCTGAAGCACTTTTAAAAATGTACACATCAAGAAAATGATTTAAGAGAGACATTATTTGTGCTATATCAATCTGGGGATTCTTACCAAATCCAGAGAAAAGCTAGTAAACCATTTGCTTGCTGGCTTTTTCTACAGGTAAAGGAATTCAAGATTGTTTTTATGTGTAGCATGTATTTTCTCTATAGTTTCATATTGATAGAATTATTATTATTTCAAGCCTGTATAAATTTGAAAGGTTTACAGAAACCATGTCAAAAGACAACAGTTTAACAGTTAAAATGCACTCTTTAAGGTCTCCAAATCCTTGATTCTTCTCTGAAATTTACATTTAGAACAAGTGTCAGGGAAGTGAGGCTTGGGCTAGGCTGGGATGGTCTAGCTCAACATTTTTTTTTTTTTTTTTTTTTAGTAAATCTCTTGTAGAAAAACTCTTTCAGTGTGGGTTTGAAAATCAGAAAGATGAGCATTCAGATCACAACTCGATCCTTTTCACCGTTATGATTTCAGCAGCCTCCTGAAACTTCCTGAAATTCATGTGGGATTCTGAATAACGAAGGTCAGTCCTCACGTGTGATAAGGCAAGAGTGACACTAAGGGTGACTGGTCAAGGATGACAGTCATTCTGAGATCTGTGCAGTTTGCCGCCACTGGGTTGCCCATGGTCAAAAGCTCAGGACCAACCTGAACATGAGCATTGACCTGAGTGAGGATTCTTAAAACTCAGAGTGTCAGGTTCTGAAAAGGATTTACAGAAGCGAAACTTTGGCTTGTGGAGTGGACCACCAACTCTGGAGGTGCCTCTGACATTGGTATTCTCAGTTCTTATTTTTGTATCTTCCTTTCATCCCCTCCTCTCCTCCTCAATTTCATCTCTGCTATGCATTTGCTCGTAAGTGGATGGAGTTGGAGAATATCATGCTAAGCGAAATAAGCCAAGCCCAAAAAACCGAAGGCCGAATGAATGCTTTCTCCGATATATGGAAGCTAATTCACAAAGCGGGGAAGGGAAGAATAGAGTTACTTTATATTAGGTAGAGGGGAGTGAGGGAGTGGAAGGGGTAGGGGAGTAGGAATGAGAGTAGAGTGAAACATACATTATTACCTGATGTACATGGATGACCGCATGACTGATGTGATCATACAATTTATACAATCAGAAAAATCAGAAATTACACTCAATTTATGTATGATCTATCAAAATACATTAATGCATTCTACTGTCATGTACAACAAATTAGAACAAATTTAAAAAAATATAAGAAAGAAAAGAAAATACTGATGACCATCAGCTCCCCACCACTTTCCATTTCAGCTCTTTGGAATGGGGTTGACCTGTGCTACGGACTGAGTGTTTATGTCCCCCTCCCCAAACTTATATGCTGGAACCCTAACTCCAACTGGTGCTGGTGTTTGGAAATGGGATCTTTGGACCTTAGGTCATGAGGATGGAGCTTCCTTGATGAAATTACTGCTCTTGCAAAAAGAGATGCAAAATCATCTATCTCTCTCTCTCTCTCTCTCTCTCTCTCTCTCTCTGCCTCTGAGGAAGTAAGGCAGCCATGTGCTAACCAGAGCAAGGGCTCAGCCAGACACTGTTTCTGCTGGAACCTTTTTCTTAGACTTCACAGCCTCCAGAACTTTAAGAAATAAATGCTTGTTGTTGAAGCCACCTTGAGTTTACTAAGATAATCTTAGTAGGGAGACTCTTCCTTATCTTTTTAATAGGAAATTATCTTTAGTTTGATTTCCTATTATTTTCTCATTAAAGTGATAGTGCTGGCAATAGAGTTGTTGTTCTAGAAATAACAGTTTTAAATGGAACAGCTGCAGATTGAGAAGGGAGGAGGGAATTAAGATAAATTGCTTGAGACCCAAAACATATAAGGTCCTTTCCAGGAGGTACACTTTAGATGGCCCTACACCCTGATTCTACTTACATGTATCATATAGAACAAGTAATATGCAGGCAAGGGTCCATTTTTGGGGTCAAATTAGGTTGCTTGCTGTCCTAAAATTCCCTGAATTAGTGTCCCTAGTAACCAATAACTACATTTGTAACTTCTGGTCCTTGTAATTGCATTCCTGTTTCTTAGGGTAAAGAACCCGAAGCATCTGTGAAGAACTTGATAGGGTCAGATCAGGTGGTTCTCTGGTTTTATTATGCTCTGATGGGATGCAAACAAACATAGGCACAAGCAAAGGCAACGGAGTGATGCTGAATGTCAAGACAATTATAATTGTTATTGGGAAACCAAAGCTAGTGTTATATCTTGAATTAAAAAAAAATCCAAACTGTCCAATTCCATGAGCCTTTTGATGTGGCTACTGAGGCAGCTCCTGCATTTCCCTCCTCCCCAGCGTATTCCTACAATTAACCCCAATTCCCTGAGGCTCCATTCTGTTTCTTGCAAATTCTGCTTTTTGAAACCTAGAAGGGCCGGATCACACAGCTGTCTAGGGAAATAATTACCCCCACACTGCTGTGGCTTTTCTCATGCCTACTGAGACCCACAGCTAAGATGTTATAAGAGATCCTTGTGTTTGGGTTTTGAAGTTTGCAGAATCAAAGCACTTTAACAAACTACAAATCTGCCCCCTGTTCCCTTCAGCTGGTTGGAGATAAATGGTATAAAAAACCCAATACTGCTGTGCAGATGGAGAAACTGACCTGGGGGAGGGTTACTGGCCTGAATCCGCAGCTGAGTCCCCACACAGCCCAAGGCGCCTGTTTGACCCTAGATCATTCCTCCATCTGCACATTTATGCTTCTTGTCTTTATGTGTTAAGTGAACAAGTTCTCCTTGGTCGATTTTGGAAGTTTGGTACAAAATACAGCATCTATTTCAAATCTTTTTCTTGCTTTTTTTTTTTTCATTTCCCCTTACTTGGTTACTTTCGCAAAGTGCTGAGCTATTCATCTCATTGACCTGCCACAGAGGCCCATCCTTCTCACAGTTCTAATTTCCAACCCCTGTTGAGAACCATTGTGGGAAGGCATTGTCAGGCTTCTTTGCCTACTAAGTCTCCAGTCTCTCTTCTTAAACTTCCAACTGTGCCAATTAGTACCACATGGGGTGTGAGTTTACAGAGAGGCTTTGGCCGCCAAGTCCTTAAAATGTAGCCAGAATTCAAATTGGCTGATAGACAAGTTCTTGGGTGTGAGCGTAGGGGAAGAAGTTTAAGTACCACAGACTAACTCTCCATCCTTTTGTTCCCCGAAGCTCCTGGCACTCTGTACACCTTAAAAGTGAAATATGCAAAAAGACATGAAATGCTCCAAAAAAGAAAATATGAACAAATGCTGATGTTAAGTAAAATTAAGGGTAAAAAGCTTAAAATGTGGTTGAGAAACCTTAGAGGAAGAACAGATGAATGCTGAGTTTTGAGACTGTAACCGGATCTTATCCCAACAGAAAATGCTTGTGATGAGACTGCCGCCCCTCCCAATCCTCTTGAATCTTTTATTTTTTTTTCAATTACAAGTCTCACTGTTTACATTATGAATTTTTCTGGTGACTATGTTCATCTAATTCTGTTTTCCCTGTGTACTTTACCTCTATGGGTCTGCTTTATCAAACCAAAGTGTAAAAATTCTTTAAGAGATTACTGCTGTGGTGTCCCTGCTAATACTGAGCTCAAGTCTGTCTGTATCTTCCCTTCAGAGTTAACAAAGACCCTTGACAGATCTTTATAGTCATCTATGCTTTAGTCTGTGAAAAGTGTAGGGATAGAGATGACATGATAAATGGACACTATTAAACGCTAAAAACTCTCTTAGGCATTTTGTTATATCATCGATTTAATGATCAAATGATCTCTATGAGATAATTATTGCCTCTCCCATTATGAAGTTGAAGAAACTCAAGCTCAATGAGGGAAATTTCTTTTAATTCATGTGGTTGCAAAGAGTCAGATCTGGTATTCAAACCTGATTCTGTCTCATTCAGTAAATGATACTGTCACATAAAACAAGAGTGATCTTAGAGATAGGTATTGATAGTGTACTACCATGCACTAGGCATAACGCTAAGGGCCTTACCCATGGTTTACTGTAAAATGGAAGGTTTTGACCTGCAAGGTGGGCTCAGGCAGATTAAGTAACTTGCTCAAGGTCAAACACCCAGATATGCAGAAATAAAAGCCAAATACAAGTCAACTGACCTATATCATCTCTGCTCTTTGCACTAAAATTTCTGCTCCAATTATCTGTGAGACAGCCTGATTATTGGGTTCCTTCATCTCTCAGGAGAAACACTACTGCAGACCCTTGTCTGAGAAGTCACATACCCAAAAAATCTTCACGTATAACTAATAAGAAAGAAATTTAAAAATTGAAAAAAAGAAATATTATGCACATTAGGCTTTGGATAGTGTTAAGACAAGATTAAGCATATTTCTTTTAAAGAAAAAAAAAAGAAGCTATGTACCAATATACCAGTCACCAGACCTGCATGTTCACTAACTGATTTAATTTTTATGTTTTAGAAGATCAATTAATACAAACTTCAGGGATCCTGTTATTAGGTTTCTTAAAATAAGCAGAAGATAGATGCTTTGAACATTGGTTCCCACACTGCTATGAGATCTTTTTTACCCTCAAACTTTTCACTTACATGAAGTTAATGGTGCCAATAAGTACAATCAGGAGGAAACATTCCCATGTTCTTTTTCTACCTTCTGGTTAGCCATCCACATTCAAAAACCATATGTGAACCCACCTTGTTACATCACTTAATGAGACAGACTTGCTTCATAATAACCAGTTAGCATTTTGTTCAAGTCAAGATTGAGATATTCTTCCATATTTCTTCTGCTCTCTATGCCAAGTGGTTGTCCACATCATACTTTGGACATTAGCAAGAAAGAAAAATCTTGCAGACGAGATCAATTAACTTCCCTAACATATCAAATTTTCATCCCAAGATTAAAAAGGGTCACTCCTGATCCAGTTGGGTTTAGCCAGTGACCTGGGCTCTGGGTAGATCCTATTACCAATGCCCAGCAGCACAAACCACAGTCTGTCTAAGTATTTGCATGGAAAACAACACTAACCAAAGATTACGCAGTTTGGGCTGGAAAAGGCAATTCTGTCCATTTATAAACATCTGCAGGAAAGGTCAGATGTAGGCTGGCCAGTCCCTGCCTTCCGATTCTGGAGACTGCTTTGGTTGCAAGTACTGAGTCCAAGGAAAATTAAAATGAAAAGAGAACTCTAATTCAGGCAGGAAGTTCTGACAGTTAACTCGAATGCAGTCCAAACTAAGATTGCAGTCTTTTTCCCAACCGTGTTGGACCAGAGAGATTTTACACACGTGAGAGAGTTGATTACATTCAAAAGCATAGAAGAATGATAGGAAGGGTTTCTGTTAATTCACCTTACATTCAGGAGTTTATTCTCTTTTCTATAAAGAAATGTGAGTAAAATATGGAGGATTTGATCTAATTTTTCTTTTCATGAAAAGCTATGCTACCACTCAAGTTAATTTAAAATAAAATCCTTCACGATAATATGCAGTTTAAGCAATGAAAACAACAGAGACTATCAGTTTCCATTTCAGAGGACTGGAATGAAATATTCCTTCAACTTGGGGTCAGTGAACACATACTGTTACAATTCCATACAAGTCTGTGCCCCAAAGAGCTCATTTCCCTCATCTGATCTGCCCAGCAATGTATTCTGTCAGGGAAATTCATTACCAGTCTCCCAGCAATGCCAAATGAAGTGAACCGCTCAGGAGAGCTCATTGCACATGTACAAGAATCAAAACCTACTAGTATTTATTGGCTACTAAAAGAAATTTCCTTTTATGATCCACAAATATGGCTTTAATTTAGTGGGGTTTATTTTGAGGTAGTGGGAAGGGATGAGGGGATAAAGGAGGAGGGGAAGTTTCAGAACACTTTCTCATGTAAGGGAACGGCATGTATCCTCAAGTTGAAGTTGGTTCCACCAACAGGAGGAAAACACCAATCCAGCAATCTTTCTTGCACATATCAAATTTCTGTCTTTGTTTTGGGGCTTTAGTACGGTAAGGGTTGAATCCACCTCATCCTCATATTGACTGGGAAGCTCCATCTATCATCTATCTCTTTATTTTGACTGTCTTCACTGTAACTTTAATTACAATCAGTAATGTCTGATCCATCAAAGTGAAGTGATCAGATATTTTCATTTGTTTGAGTTAGCATGGGGGATTCTAAGGGTATTTATTAAGGTCATCCACATTGATCAGAGTATTAGCGTAGGGAACATTTTTGGTGGATCTATCCCTATTGTGATTTGAAGGTCAATAGTAGATTAAAGACAGTTACAAATATAATATTGAAGGATGAAATCTAATTCCACTCCCTTTGGGTTAGGTGAAGAGACTTATTCAAACAATAGGATGTTGAGAAAGTAATGGTTGGATATTATGAATTTAGATTGAAAAAAGTATAGCAGTGGCTTCTCTGGTCTCTTGGAGTATTTGTATTAGGAGTCGTAAGCTGTCAAGTAAGATGTTTGACAAAGTCTAGCATGGTTTGAATAACATATACCACCAAAAGCTCCTTCATTAATGCAGGAATATCGAGGTAAAATGATTAGATCATGAGAGCTGTCACCTAATCTGTGCATTCTAGTTTGAATGAACTGAGTAATAACTGTACGCAGGTGTGGTGTGACTAGAGAAGGTGGGTCATTGAGGGTATGCCCTGGATTGTTCATCTTCTTTGAAGTTCTTTTCCCCTCTCTCTTTGCTTCCCAGGCTGCCATGGGCTGAGAGTACGCCTCCATTATTGCCCTTCTGCCAATATGTGCTGCCTCACCATAGGCCCAGAGCAATAAAGTTGACTGACTATGGACTGAACCTCTGAAACAATGGACCGAAATGATCTTTCCTCCTCTAAGTAGTTCTTTTCAGGTATTTTGATCACAGAGATGAAAAACTTACTAACACAACCTCCAACCTTGAACCAAGACTATCAAGGCCCAAGGTCTTGGGTCAACATTTTGAGTTGAGTCTGGCATTTTGATCATCCCTGCCAAGGTACCAGGCATGATTTGCATCTACTGTCCTAGACTGTTTGACATGATCAAAGTGACAAGAAAAATTTCCCCGCTCACCTGTTAATCCCAGGGGTCATGAAGATTGTTTTAAGCTATGCTTTCGATAACATTCATTAAATAAGATAGATAGCTAAACAAAGAATGAGTTGTCTACCTCAATCCAAGACAGATTAAATCCTCAGTCTCAACTAAGCCCTCCTTCTTCAAATTCAGTTCCCTTTTAGTAGGTATTTTTTCAATTTAATAATAATTTATTCATGTACAAAACATTTATTATATATCCACAAAGGCTAAATACTTTTACTCACTGCCAGAAAAATCATGCCCCCTGCTTTTCTCTCCTACCTGACACACATGCAGTTGAAGCTCAGTAGTCATGCCAATGCTTTCTAAATTCCAAGTGTGGATGTCTCTCTTTGCTTGCAGCTAGTAGGTTTGAACTCAGTCACAACACAGATTTTAGAGTAGTGATAAACACAGGTGACAAAGAACACCAAGTTCATATCTTGGCATTGCCAAATGTAAGTCATGTGACTTTTTGTTTCTTTCAAATAGAGGTGACATGCTGAAGCAGAAAGGTATGGAAATTCAGTTCCAGCTCTATGACATTTTAATGGTCTCTCAGTTTCCCAACTGGTAAAGTGGTACTAATATTAGACAGTTCCTTGGGTAGTTACAAGATTAAATAAACTAATGTGCATAAAGTGACTTTGAATAGTGCTGAGAACATAGTACACACTAAGAAAGTATTCGTTAAGTCGAATTATTTAAAAATATAATGCTAATAATAAAATTTGGTATATGATAGGAATTATGAAAAATGTATCGATTACCAATTTGGTGTCCTCTTGACCCTTTTGGTACCTAAGAGAAATGGCAAATTTGTATATTATTTATATTTTTAATCTTAAATAATACATAAGTTGAAAAAAGATTTAGTTTAATATTACATGCCAAATGCATGTGGGTGAGCACAGCTGTTTGTTGATTGAAACCTCACACCTGTTAATCTAGGATTGGCTCATGGTAGTATCACAGGTGGGCATCAACCCAGTGATATTTTTGTTCTCATTTTTCTTTCTCTCCCACTTTTGAAATCACTTCATTTATTATTGATTTGAAAACACACTACAAGTAAATGGCAATGAAGTCATTCATGGTCAAATTCTAAGCAATGCATGTACTTTTTTTTCCATGAAAAAATTTCAATTATGTAGCATTTGAACCACCACTGCAGAGAGAGGCAAAAGGAAAGGAAGGGAGAAGAAAGCAATGAAAACAAAATTTGTGCACATGTGATGTGTTTCTCAGAGATTCAGTGCCATTGGATCCAACTCATTTCTGTTTCATACAGATTTTGATGCTAAAGTAGCAGACGTTTAATTACATTTCACTTGCTAATTATATTCTTTAACGGGTGAATATAGAAGCAGGAACTTCTAATTTTTACAATTACTTACAATTACTAAAATATCCTCAGAACTGGTAATTATACTGGTAAATTATACTCATTGTGTGTTGCTGCATAAATATGGATATAAACACAAATGTGTACATTTATTGGTCTGTACATAAAACTGACATTAAGTGTTTTAAGCCAGCCCCACCCAAGTAAAATTCAGAAGCCCATAGAAAAACTTATGAGTTTCAAAAACTGTATTTATATTGAATTTCTAGTGAGTCATCAAATGGCAATTGCCTGAAAAAGTTGGAATCAGAGCCTGAGCAATTGCAGAAGCACGGAATGAAGTAAAATAACTAGTGAGCATTATGTAAAACGAATAGAAAAATAGTGGGGATGGACGCAGTGCATGGAGAGTCAGGGGTCCTTGTATTTCTCCTTTATACTTCTGTTCCATGGCCTTCTCTAATACAGCACCTTCTCTTCTCTCCTCTGAAAGTTCATCCTCTTGGCTGACTTTACCATCGTTCTATGTGTTCCTCAGGAAATGAATCTCTCTCTGTGATTACCACTGGTCTTAATCACATTTTATTGAAAAGATTGGTTGTTAATCTATATTTTCCATTTGAGGGAGGTATACTGGAGGGCTAAGATTACATCTTCACTGTACCAGTCTTGTTATCCCAAGAATTAAACACATGTCACAAGATGTCAAGCAGAACTTGTCTTAAGGTCTCAAATTTGTCTAATGACTGAAAGGTGAGAACAGGGGAGACAAGAAATGCTGTTATGAGTCTGTTACATACACCTTTATAAAGATGTATGAAGAGTTGGGCATATTTATCCTCTTGTACCCACACCCACACCTATCTTGGGTACATATAAGAAAAGCCTATAGATTTAGAAAGTGGTTATTGAATGAAATAACAGAGAAGAAAGTGCCATGGTGTTTTCTTCTCACCTGAAGGTAATAACCAGGTGTTTCCCCTTGTTCACATTCCAAGCGGGTGGGGGACCCAAAGACCCACCTATGAACCCAGGAGCTTTTGCAAATTGGCACCTGGTGTCTTTGTTCCCATCTATCTCTTGCTGAGATGTAGGCTGATCTTGTGCAATTACAGAAGCAGGTAGAACATGCAAGTGTTCTCCTGAGAATGCGATGTGTATCTAGGGAGAGATGTGTTACTGTACCCAACCTCCGCAATGCCCCCCGCCTTTTTTTCTTTTTGCCTGAAAAGCCAGAGTAGAGAGGCTCTCTGGTGGCACCCTTCATAGCCAGCTAGAAGGAACGATCTACCACAGGGAAAATATTATGTTTATTTTTCAGAGGAAGAGTGATCAAGAATTACTCAGAAAGGGAACTGGGCTTCTCTACTCCAGTGGGTCAAAGGGACTCGAGCAGAAAAATGTTATGGGCATACTGTCAGGGGCAGACACTGAAGGGGTTTCACAGTGTCAGCCAGGAAACTCAGTGTCAGGAAAACTCAGTGTTTGGAGGGCAGAAGGATTAGGCCATGGCCAGAAAAATCTCCCAAGTGGATTTTATGATAGAGTCAATATTTTGCTAGCTGCCATAGCAGAGGGTACCAATCACCTGAAGCGTTTGTAGGCAGGACTTTCTTCCTTTGTTTATAATCCCTCTCCTGACATGGAGGATCCTGGCAGTGAAAGACAAAATCACAAGAGTGGACAAAGGACAACAGAGGAAGAATGGTGCTAAACATTTTGCCCAAGAGCACCTGACTTTAAATTCACATTTCAAAGAGTTTTGAGCAGTGTATACACTTGTGTAATCACCATGCAACCAAACTACAGAACATTGCTGTCATCTGGATGGGAGGTTCCTTGGGTTCCTTCAGGAGATATTGGTCTCCACTTCCCACTCTTGGTCCTGGGCAACCACCAATATCATTTCTATTATTATAGATTCATCTTTTAAAAAAAAATTCAAGCAGATAAAAGAGTGTGTGCTCTGTACTTTGTTCATTCAGCATGTTTTTGAGATTTAGATGTCCTGCTACATGTATCACTAGTTTGTTCTCCTTGAATCATGAATGGTTTTCTGTTGCATGGAGATCCCACCATATGTTTGTTCAATCGTCTATGAAGACGATTGGGGTTGTTTCCAATTATTAGCTCTTATGAGCAATAAAGATTTTGTGTAGACATGTTTTCATTTTTCCCAGTAATTACCTAGAATTGGAATTTCTACATGATATAGCGTGTGTATTTATTTTTATTTATTTATTTATTTATTTATTTATATTTGTTTGCTTTTTTATTTATTTTTAAATTTATTTTGATTCATTGTACACAAATGGAGTACAGCTTTTGTTTCTCTGGTTGTACACAAAGTAGAGGCACACCATTTGTGTAATCATACATGTATGTAGGGTGATGATGTTTGTCTCATTCTGTTATTATTCTTACCCCCCAACCTGATCCCATCCCTCTTTTTCCTCTATGCAATCCATCCTTCCTCCATTCTTGCCACCCTTCTCCCCCGCATTATGCATCATCATTCATTAATCAGAGAGACCATTCGGCCTTTGGATTTTTGGGATTGGCTGATCTCACTTAGCATAACAATCTCCAACATCATCCATTTACCTACAAATGCCATAATTTTATTCTTCTTTATGGCTGAGTAATATTCCATTGTGTTTATATACCACAGTTTCTTTATCCATTCATCTACTGAAGGGCATCTAGGTTCATTCCATAATCTAGCTATTGTGAACTGAGCAGCTATGAACATTGATGTGGCTGCATCACTGCAGCAATCTGATTTTAAGTCCTTTGGGTATAGGCCAAGGAGTGGGATAGCTGGGTCAAATGGTGGATCCATTCCAAGTTTTCTAAGGAATCTCCACACTGCTTTCCAGAGTGGCTGCACCAACTTGCACTCCCACCAGCAATGTATGAGTGTACCCTTTTCCCCACATCCTCGCCAACACCTGTTGTTGCCTGTATTCTTAATGAAAGACTTTCTAATTGGGGTAAGATGAAATCTTAAGGTAGTTTTGATTTGCATTTCTCTTATAATGAGTGATGTTGAACATTTTTTCATAAATCTGTTGTTTGCTTGTAGATCTTCCTCTGTAAA
>JAJEJO010004455.1:135618-342429 GCA_020662805.1 Glaucomys volans
TTTTGGTACTATTGCTCTGTAGTATAGTTGAAGGTCTGGTATTGTGATACCCCCTGCTTTGCTCTTCTTGCTGAGGATTGCTTTAGCAATTGTGGGTCTCTTATTCCTCCAAATGAATTTCATGATTGCTTGCTCTATTTCTATGAGGTCCGTCATTGGGATTTTAATTGGAATTGCATTGAATTTGTATAGCATTTTTGGAAGTATGGCCATTTTGACAATATTAATTCTGCCTATCCAAGAACATGGGAGATTTTTGAGATGAAATCTTAAGGTGGTTTTGATTTGCATTTATCTTATTACTGGAGATGTTGAACATTTTTTCATATATCTGTTGATTGCTTGTAGATCTTCCTCTGTAAAGTGTCTGCTCATTTCTTTAGCCCATTTATTGATTGGGTTATTTGTATTCTTGGGGCAAAGTTTTTTGAGTTCTTTGTAGATTCTGGATATGAGTGCTCTATCTGAAGTGTGTGTGGCAAAGATTTTCTCCCACTCTGTAGGATCTCTCTTCTCATTGCTGATTGTTTCCTTTGCTGAGAAAAAGTTTTTCAGTTTGAATCTATCCCAAGCTCCAGTGTCACAATCACTTAGCACACGGTACAGATAAGACAGTGTATTTATTTTTAGAAAAAAAAATGTGAAACTGTTTTCCAAGTAATACAGTTTTACAATACCAACAAGTGCATGAGTGTTCCAGTTGCTCTATATCTTTGTCAAAGCTTGGTGTTACACTCATTTTAACTTCAGCAAGTGAGCAGAAGTGTCTCATTATTGGTTGAATTTGCATTTCCTGTTGAACGCTATTGAGTATTTTTGTGTGTTTACTGATACACCTTTTTTGAGAAATGTTCAAAACCATGGTTATGGGTTAACTTACTGTTTTGTAAAAATTTTGTATATATACAGTACTGGATAAAAGTTCTTCGTGAGACAAATGTTTCAATTTTCTCAAAGAGTGTGTCATGTTTCTTTTTTCCATTTTTTATTCATGTTTTTAAAAAAGCAGAGTATTTTAATTTTGTAAAGTCAAAATTATCATTTCTTTCATGTTTTAGTGCTTTTGAAGTTGTTTAATAAATTTATCCCACAGTTGTAAAAATGCTCTTATGCTTTCTTTTAGAAATTTTATAGCATTAGATTTTGCTATTAGATTTATGATCAGCTTCAAATTACTTCTGTGTGGATCCAGAGATAACACCTGGTTTTACTTTTTCCCAAATTAGTATTTACGTTGTTTTAACTCTATTTGCTAAAAAGACTGTCTTTTCCTCATCTGAGTACCTATGTCAAATATAAATTAACTTTATACAAATGAGTGTTCTGAACTATGTATCTGTCTATTTAACCTTATACAAATGTCAAAAAAAGTCAAAACATTTTGATTATTCTAATATTACAAAACTTTAGAAATCAGGTAATGTAGATTCTCTGACTTTATTTAACTTGTTCAAAATTTTTGAATCATCCCAGGTCTTTTGCATTTCCATATACATTTTAAGTCATGTTCTTGATGTCGACAAAAACTTGCCTACATTTTGATTGAGATGGTGTCAAACTGTATAGACCAATTTGGGAAGAAAAGACACCTTAATAATATTTAATCCTCCAGTTAATTACTATGGAATAGTTCTCTTTTTACTTGAACACTTAGAAAAATTTGCTCACCAATAGTTTTTAATTTTGTATCTCTCATAAGTATTTTATAAAATTTAATCCAAAGCACTTCAGATTTTTTTAAGGATCTTTTTAAGGTTTTTTTTTTTTTGAAGAAATAGAGAATTTAATTACAATTCAGTAACAGTATTATTTTTTAAAGCTTAGTTTCCAATGCATACCTAATAGTATATAGAAATTTAAGTGAATTTTGAATTAGCATTTGGTCCCAGGCCTTACATCCATTTTTGGATATTCTTTAGAATTTTCTGCATAGACCATGAGGTAAAGAGTATCTAGAAGCTATGCAACACCTTCCTCTGTAATCTCTGCAGTTTACTTTCTTCTTTATCTCTCTCACCTCATTCTATTGATGGAAATGATGACTAATATAGTATTGAACACAAGTGGTAAAAGAAGATTAGTTACTCTCCATCCATTATACCAGTGAATGGGTATATAGATTCCCTTACAGAGTTGAGAACTCCCTCTTTATGCCTAATTCTTGGGAGTTTTTATTATACATTAGAATTGAGTTTTCTCAATAGTTTTTTTTTTCTGAGTCATAATATATTTTCTATTGATGCATGGATTTTCATTTTTTAATTAGTAAATGTGCATTACACTGATTTATTTTTTAAAGATAAAACAAACTTTTCATTCCTGGGATAAATCCTATTTATACATGGTGTTATCATTCTTTTTATATATTGCTGGATTTAATTTGCTAATGTTTTATGACTTCTGCTCATGAGAGATATTATAGTTTTCCATTCTTGAAATATTTTATGGTTTTAATGTCAGGATAACACTAATCTTATAAAATGAGTCTCAAAGTGATCATGTCTGTTTCATGAAAAAAATTGGTGTGTAAATGACATTTTTTTCCCTTTAATGTTTGAGAAAATTGATCGGCAAACTTACCCAGAAAGGAGTTTTCTTTGTGAGAAGGTTTTTCATTATGAACTCATTTAATTTAATAGACTCAAATATACTGTGAATTTCCTTTTGCTCTTTGTCCTCCTTTGGTAACTTGTATCTTTCAAGTGAGTTGTCGATGTAAACTAAGTTTTTAATTTATTAGCTGAATATTACTTGTAGAATTCCTTATGAAACCTTCAATATCATTTCACTTTTTATTCCTTTCTTACCAATTTGCTTCCTCTCTCTCCATCTGTCCAGCTGAAGATTTCTTTTCTCTGATTTTTGTTTTTGCTTCACTGAGTTTCTGTATTTCTTTTTCAGTTTTCCATTTCATTATCTCTTCTCCTTATCACTTCCATTTTCATACATACTTTCATTTTTAAAGCTTTGTTAGTTTGGAATCTTAGATCATGGTTTTAAGTGTCTTTTTCTTTCTAACACAAATCATTAAATATGTAATGATTTTTCACTTACCACTGATTTAGCTGCACCCTACACTTCTGTAATTTTGTAATTTTCATTCAATTAGTTCAAACCATTTTCTAATTTTGCTTGTGATTTTTTTCTTTGATCCATGTATTATTTGGAAGTATAGAGTTTACTTTTCAAATATTGAAGGATTTTCCAAATATTATTCTGTTATTGAACCCTAGTTTATTTCTATTGTGATTAGAGAACTTGTAATCATTCCAATACTTTTGTATGAACTGCCTAAAATATGACTGTGTTTGTGATGTTTCATGGGGACCTGTAAACAATGTAAAGTCTAATGTTCCGTAAGTGTCAGTTAGGTCACATTGTTTGCATCTGAATCTTTCATATCCTTTTTCATATTCTCTCAACAAATTTACTTATTTTTGAGAAAAAATACTTAAAATATCAAATTATAACTGAAAATTAGTCTATTTCCTTTTTTGTGAAACCCATTTTTCCTTTAGCTATTTTGGAGTTCAATTTTAAGATATACATTTAGCGTTGCTATAGTAGCTGTCGAAACATTCTCATTGGCTAATTCCACCACTTGTCTCACTTTTGGGTCAATTGACTGATATTTCTCTTAACCATGGTCACACTTTTTTTGTAACTTTTCAAATGCTTTTATTAGTGTATTATAGTGTATTATATTATAGTGGTGTTCATGGTGTCACATTCATGAATGTGAATAACATAATTTGCTCCAGGACATTCCCAGGTACTTCCTGTTCCCTTCCCACCTCCTTCCCCTGTTGTTCTTCCTCTACTCTTCTGGTCTCCCTGATATCTATATATGTACATATATTTTCTTTCCAATGGTATAAAAGTGGAATTAATTGTGATATATTTATATATACATATAAGATAATTTGGTCAATTTTATTCCCATGTTTTCCTCCCTTTCCCTCCTTTCCTCTGTCTCCCTTGATCTTTAGTTTCTCTTGGCATGTCTCCTAATTTTTGATTGTGGATTAGCCATTCTGACATTATGTTGTTTAGTGTCTGGGTTTTGTATTCTTCTTTTACAAATCATTGAGGTTTGTTTTGGCAGGTCAGTTTTATTCCTTCAGTTCTGTCTTAAAACTTTGTTTGGGCATGTCTAAAGTAGCGTTTGTTCCTAAGATAGACTCATCTAGTTTTCTTCTCTGGCCTCTTGGCACTTAAGTATTTCTCTTTCCTATGTGAGTTCAGGGAATTGTTCAGTTTATGGCTTTCTCCTTCTTCTTAGCTGACCTCTTGAGGCTTTCCTTCTCAGACTTTATGAAGTGCAAAGTTCTCTATGCGGAACAAGTCCCAGAATTCCCTTTTCAATATGCTGCAGGTTAGAATGAACTACAAGGGCCAATATGTAGCTTGAGCACTGTCTCCCAGTTTATCAAGTAAGCACTAATCTGGGAGTTTCTGGGAAGGAGCTTTGCAGATGGAATTAAAATCAATCCTTTAATTTTGAGTCAATCAAAACAAAGCTATCCTGGGTGGTCTGACTTAATCAGACAGAAGTCCTTAAAAGAGGGTCTAGAATCTCCCTGAGGAGAGAGAATCAAAGGCAACTAGTTCTAAAATTGCTCCCTATTCCCTCTGGATCTGCCCTTCCTCACTTTCTGCCTGTGTGCTTACCTCACACTCAGGATTCCAGCCTGTGCATGATATCACTTCCTGACCATCCACCTTGCTTCAGGTTCAGGTTAGTAGGCATCCAAATTGCAATGAACTATTATTTATTTTATTCTCTCTCTCTTCAAATTTTTATTTTTCTGTTTGAACCCTACCTGAAACAACATCCAAGACAATATTTCACAGATAATTAAGGGGATTCCCATGCAAATTTCTTGAGTTTATTTCCCCTTAGGTTTCCTTTTATGGAACTCTGATAGTCAAAAAACCCTTACCTGCCTTGACCTTCTCAAACTCCAACTTCTTGGTCTCTTGAGCTCAGCAAGACTGTAGGACTTTGTTTAGATTTCATCTTGTTATCAGTTGCCTCCACTCAGAACACAAGGTCAATTTCAGGGCTCACATCCTATCTTCCTTCCAAAGTAAGGAGACCTGCACAGGATACCCACCCCTGCCCCGGCCACACACACACACATACACACACACTAGATGTAGTTTTAATCTCTTAGTTTTCTGTTTGTGGTAGGAGGTAAAGATTCACATAATTATTATAACATAACTGAAAATTAAAATCTTTTGTCTAGACTTTTTAGTAACTCAAAGTTTCACTTCCTTGTAGCTGAAATTTACCACAACCTGACCTTCTATAACCCAGTGTCAGGAGTGAAAGTACTTCAGACTGCACTTTAAGACACTTTTGAGAAAAAAAAAAAAAAGAAAGAAATCCTGATGGTGCCTTTCTATGTTCTACCAATTCAATTATCCAATTGTTTATCTTACCTGGCACATAATAGACTCTCAAAATTAGAATGTAATGAGATGTGCTCCTGGTACCTACCTAGCATAGCACCTGAAACATAATTAATTTAAAGCAGCAGAGTTTAATCATTAAGAACTTTTTAAGAGCTAGATAAAATCCTGTTTGAATTTTAGTTCTTCATTTACTAATTACATGATCCAAATGAAAATATATTAATCTCTAGAAGCCTCATTGTCTTCACCTGAAATACAGAATATAGCTTTAACCTTGCTGAATTTCTATGAAATTAAATAATCTAAAGTTTGCAAAGCTACTAACAGTGCTACTGACATATTGTAGGCAGTCTATATTTGAAATCCTTAATATATTCACTATTTAGAGAAAACTTAAGTATAATTTAGATAAAATTAACACAATAGAAAGAAAAACTTGTATGAGATCTTGAAAATCATTTAGATCAACCCCTTATCAGATGCTTGGATCTCAGTTAAGCAGAAAATTGAATTCAAACTGACTTAAATAGTACATAAAACTCATGGATTCACAAAGTTGAGATGTCCAGAGATAGAGAAGCCCTCAGGTGGTTTGGTTAGCTCCGTTTCTCATGGAACCTCTATAGTCTACCCATTTCTCACATTGGTTTTTTTCCTCATGTGATTTATTTCAGGTAGCAAAAAGGCCACAGTCATTGCTGGTGTTACAACTAATATGCCTGTCCTTCTAAGGTAGGAGAGCTTGTCCCATCAGACATAGAACAAGTTCCTTCTACTTCCCTCAGATGGGACTACCTGAAATCACATGTTCATCCCTTGTCGTCATGACTTATTCTGACTGATTGATGCCTGGAATTGATGGTCCATTGTTTAATATACCAAGAGTATAAGAGGGTATGTCTGAATATTCTTTGTCATGGAAAAAATTGCTACAGTCCACACAGTCACACGTTTTTTATCACTGAGAATTTTGATCTGCCTGTCTTAGGTTTTGCATTTGAAATAAAACTGGGAAAGAAAGACATCTGACACTCTGAATTGACCAAGGCAAATTAAAAGACACTTAATTGGTGGTGCTTACATATTAGCAGAGTTATGTGCTTTTATTTACATAATAATTTAATCTTTATAAGTTTATGACACAGAATCAACCCCATTTTACAGATAATATAACTGAGGTATTTAATAGTTAAATTGCTTGTACCAGCTAAAGGTCACAGAAAAATTCAGCAGAGTTAGGGTTTGGATCTAGCAAGGATGGCTCATGTATTAACTTATATTAATCGTTTCAGGACGTGTAATCTAGATAAAAAGAAAAAGATTAATATCTCTTTATTGATTGGGAAAATATCACATAGTATCTATCTATCCACTGTCACAGATCTATTTATCCATCTTTCTAATTTACTTATTTTGCTAGCAATGGTAGATATACAATATAGGAGAAAAAGATAAAAACCACTTCCAAAACTTCCAATCTTTTGTGTTTAATATGATGCATGTAAACTCTGTTTATTCATCTTTTCAGTCATTCACTAGAAATTTGCTCTCCATCCATTCAAATCTAGACTACTGGACTAGTTCAGAAATCAAAACCATGCTTCCTGGTCTTAAGAGAGTCACAGCTCTGGCCTCTACACCAATGGTTTTGAAATTGTGATTTATGTCCCATTATTTAAAATAAAGAAGGAAATATCAGAGTTCTCCACATGTATTGGGTATATATACTATCGACTTTATATGTTTTTCATAAGTGTCTGTTTATGAGTGATCCTCATATACTTGGTTATGATCTAAACAGCATTTCTTAACACAAGGATTCTCTAAAATATTTGAGAATGACTAAAATCTAAACGAGTCCTCCAAAGCCTTAGACCTTTCTCAAACCTTTTACTTGTGACCATTATATTTCCCAGACTTGAGAAAAATGTTTCTATCTTATTTTTCTACTTCATGCCTTCTGGCATAAATTCTCATAATTTTCCCAGGGTACGTTACATGATGTTACTAGTTGTCCTTCAGATAAACATCAAAGTGTTTTATTTTGACTTCTAATTTTTCAGTTGGTGTCATTTTAAAAGTCTATTAAACAATCTGGTTGACTTTATGGTATGATAAACAATGGGTTGGTTGGCCAAATTTTTTATTTGTGTCACCAATTTCTTTTCTTCTAAGAGATAAAGTCCAGCACTGCTTATGATCAGCTATCACATGGCAATAAGTCTTTTTCTCTAACCTTATTAAAGTAGATTTGTTTTGTCAATGTTGAGGTAAAATGGCTTTAAATAGTATTATTAACCCTAAGCTAAGCAATAATTTTACCATTGCATTTTATGCTTTGCGGTTCCAGCATTTTATGGATTTATGCTTCACGCTGTCAAAAAAAAAAAAAAAAAAGACCATCTGGAAAATGCTACATTAACTCTAGACCACAAGGTTTTGGACATGAAGAGGACCCCATATTAGGGGATGGAAATTTCATATGTGTGGAATAGTTTCATTACTGTCTCATGCTTCTTACCAACTTTTCATCTCTCAAATTTGTGCAAGCCTGTAAAGATAAGGAATAATTTCTACAATTTAGTCTGAATTAAACACATCTTCTCAGTGGAAAATATGGAAAGAAGTAAATAAAACAAATAATTTTTTTCTCCACAGTTGAGGAAACAACTTCATCTGAGGTTCAGGAATTGCCTATAGAGAATTCCCATGTAGGTAATGGTCACATATTCATTCATAATCTAATTTCTTTCTCTTTTAAACTAATTAATAGTCATCTGGAAAAATAATTATTTGAAACAGTTATTCATGTTTCAAAACACTCCTCAACTTATTTCACTGCACTTTGAAATATAAAGAACCTATTCTTTAATTATTTTATTCATTGTCTTGAAAACAACAAAAGGAGAAAGAAGACCTTGAGAATCTTAAAAGATAGGAATAGACTGCCCCTATGCTTAGTTAAATTTTCACAACGTATTCTAAGCATGCACTTATATAAACACTTATCTTAGTTTTATTTCATACTAATAAATTAATACAAAAGCCAGATATACGTAAGTATCTTTCAAGAGCAGAACATCAGAAAGTGCCTGAAAATATTAAAAGGTTGCAAATAGTGGTATGGTATTTTTGTCACATTTTGAGATTGCTTATTAAAATTTTAAACTAACATAGGAAGATAAAAAATCACCAACTATATCTTAGGCAATTTGTCTAAGGATGTGGAGAATTATTCTTCAAGACTTATTTGCTTTTGAAGTTCATGCATTTGCAATGTGGCATCCAAAATTCTTCCTAAGTATTGGTTAAGATCAGAAGGAATTTTCCTATCGGTCTTGGTAGTATTGGTCTTCTAGAAGAATTTTACCCACTGAAGTCAACACATCATTTATTGGTCAGACTCAGTGATATTCAGGATTGAAGCCTTGTAGGGCCTTAATCAGAAACACAGGGAACTTATTTTATGATTTAGCTTTAAAAAATCTTAACAGTGTTGTGCATATCTATTTATAGCTCAAATCCTCTGTCAAGTCAATGTATTTGCATTTTTCTCATGTACCAGGTGGGGATAGTATTAATTGTGGGGCATTGGACTAATCTATGCACTAGTATTTTCAGCCCTAGAGATCCTGTTGCTCTTTAAAATAAACTTTTATGCAATTGGTTAAACCCAAAGATTTTCAATATTTTCTCAGGTTCCCCTCTCCAAGGATGTCGGGGAGGTGTTGAATAATGATTGACACTTGTCCCAGCTTCTATGCTATAGGCTATAATATCTTCATAGCAACCTCAACTGACTGCCTTCTTATGTCCTTGCCTTCCAGTCAAGATGTTGCCTGGGGTCATTTTAGCTTCTACCAAGGGGAATGACTTTGATCTTGGCTTTAATGCCCAATATCCATCTCCACCTTCTCAGTTCTCCCTGAAACTGAGCAAGAGGTAGAGAAACAGAAGAACCACTTATCTGTTTCTAGCAGTTATGGGACCATTTCCCAGTGAACAAGATACTAACTTGTAGAGGCTTAGTGGGATTCACTGTGAAGGTCATGCTTTTATACTTTCATGCTCAGAAGTTTGCTCCCAAAACAGTTAAAATAGTTAGATTTAGCAAATGTAAGTGCTTATACTTACATAAAAATTATATGTTGTTTACCTGAAATTCAAATTTAACTGGGAATCTTGTACTTTTTCTGGAAACACCAACTATAATCCACAGTCTTTCTTCAAGTACTGGAGACTCCTTTTTTAAACATTTTGCTTAAAAAATAATCAAATTCATAATAAATCTATCCTGAGGAATACAAACTTTCACCTAAAGAAATAGAGAAAGTGTTTGATATTGAAAAATACCACTTTCCCCTGACTGAGCCATGGATGGTTCCAGGATATTGGGGTTAAATGTCAAGTCAGCCTGCAAATGGCTATTTTCCTTTTGTAACCTGCTGTTGCAGTGTTTTGTAAGCAATTCCCTTCAAGGCAATGCCATGACCTTGGGGATGTTTCTTTTGTTTCAAAGGTATGTCTCCTTTCCAGAGGTCTGAAGGAAGGAGCCAAGCAAGATAATCCTTCCCTACAAACTCCAGCTTCTCCTCCAACCCCATCGCAAGGAGTGTGTACAGCAGTCTACAGATTGTGGCAACAATGACTGCAGCCCTGTCTAAGTAGGAAAAGAATGACGTTGGCCCACTAAAAAAATTGTCTTCAGGTCAGATCCAACAATGGTCATGCACATTCAATGGCACCACATGCTCTGAGACACGCCTCTTCAGGCGATGCCCTTGTGCAGATACAATAGAGTGCATTTACAAAACCTGGATGGCAGATCCATCACTGGACATGGCCTCCCAATGCAATCAAGAGATGACATTAGCATGAGACTTACAGGCTGCTGCTGGTAAAGCATGGCATAATATTTTATAGTAAATGTTTTTAATAAGTAGGAATACACTCTAAAATAATGATATAATTATATTATGGAAAATACATAAGCCTGTAATGGTTATTATTTTCATCAAGCATAATGTATTGTACATAACTATATGTGCTATTATTTTATATATTTGACAGAGCAGTAGGTTTGCATACACCAGCACTGCTACAAACATGAGTAATATGTTGTGCTATGACGTTATGACCTGATGATGGGCACACCATTATTAAGAAATAGGAATTTTTCACTTCTATTATAACGCTATGGGACCACATTACATGTGGTTCATCATTGACCAAAACACCTCTATTTGATACATGCCTATTCAGTAAACTAAGGGTCTTCACATATACTGACATTCTGAGGATTATTGTTTAAGAATTCTTTGTAGTTAGTGATGCCAGAAGAAAAGAGTCTACTTTCTGATGTTTGGTTAAGGAAAATTCAGTCATAGTCATTTTTGGTGCATTTGGATTCATTCTGCATTTTGAGAACAGGGACTTCACACAGCCTCAGGTAACAAATACCCTCAAAATCATTTTTTTGTAACCTATTAACCATCAGATAGATACCCATGTTGAAATGCTTTAGCAATTAAATTAATTCAAATATATTTTAGAATCTCTCCACCCTATGATTTAAAATATCCATAATATCATGTAACAATGTTTTTGCATGTTTTCTTTGCACTGGACTTACCTGGTTTACATTTTGCTAATGCAACCTTTTGATCAGCCAACCACTGAAACATTATCTCTATTATCTCTTGCCTCAAAAATTAGAAACAAAATCTAAACCTTTTGACCTCATCCTAGTAAAGTAGTAATTAATGTCAAATACATTTTGATAACACCATTAAAATTGTTTTCAACACTAGAGCAGCTAATTAGAGAGAGAGAAGATTCTGATATTACTTTACCAAGCACAGTCCCAGTGTGAATATTATCTTTCTGATTAAATACAATGAAGTATCCAACACTTCAGCAAATAATGAAATAAATGACACTTTGGCATATGATGTGTTTATATGGTGAATATGTTAAAATGGCAACTCCTCTGTCATTCAGAGAGAGTGAAATGGCACTTTGACCTACCACATTCTTTACGTGATGATGGTACCATTTGTGTTTTGAGAAGTTATGAAACCCAGCTAAGGTCATTGTTGGGTCCTGCAATCTTGTACAAGATTAATTTTCCAATATATTTTCTGGGTGTAGAAAGGATCAGACAAAGTGTGTAGGTCATGCTTGTGTCAGATGAAATTTTCCTTTGACACCTGCTGCCTGTCCCGTATATTTATATATATATATATATATATATTTTTTTTTTTTTAAATGAGGGAGTGCTTTTAATCTTGATGCACCAGAAATGTTTTGTCTGTTATATTATTTACTTATAAGTAAATAAAACTCAGAAATGTCTGCATGATTTCCAGATTTGGTAACTACTAAATAAGGTTGTGAAATTAAGACATATTTTGCACTAACTTTTTTTTCAGCATTTCACATTAATTAAAGCCTAAAATGCATTTGGCAACGCTATTAAAGTAATTTTAAATCCAAGACTTCAGGCTGTCAACACTTGGTCAAAATAATCTTCTTTCTTTAATAAATCTCATGATTAGTTCACACAGTATTATTGGATTTCTGCTCTTTAAAGTGGATGTGGTATGTAAGGTATTTTTTTTCTTTATTTTGTGTAACTGCAAACAATAAATGGATTTAAAAACAAGTTAATATCATTTTGAGACTTTCAAATTACCATTTAAAATAAACTTTAAACTCATCAAAACAGAAAATGAATAGGTGAGTATGTTGAATATAAAATTTTAAATATTAGTCATGAAGAACTTTGTGATTTTTTTTAGGAAAAAAAACTGGTGAAAACTGGGCTGCCTGAAGCACTTTGTTGGTTTTATCCACACCTCCAAGGAGGAGCCTCTTTGTTTAGAATAGATATGTACTGGTGCTCATTTTGGTCATTTCCATTTCATCTTTGGATGTGTTACTCACCTGATGTGAGAGCTCCTCTCACTTTTTATTAAGTTCTCTTCATTCTTGTCCCACTTTCAAAAATGCTCTCTGCTATGGAGACATTACTGACCTTTCAAACACACATTATATTCTTTTCTCTGTTTTCTTTCTAGTTAGTAAATGGTTTAGTCATTCATTTTTCTCTGATTAATTGTACTCTTTGTATATGCTACACTTGATTCAGTATGAGTTAAATATGTGTGTTTGTGTGTGTGTCTATGCATGCGTATAGGCACATCCCTAACAACAGAACCTTACAAGACATAAGTAACACAAATTAGATACTCATGTGCTTGGTATGCAGTAACTCTTTAATACTAAAAATAATCTAAGAAATACTGCCAGTGTTTGTATTTTGCAAAAGAAGTATCTTCATCTGGGAGAAATTGAATGATTTTCTTTAGGATAACTGTCCTGAGTTAAATCCAAGCTTTTAACTATGTCACATGGCTTCCAATAAGAGCCACTATTCCAAATGCAGTTGTGAGTGTGAATTGAGTGAGGAGAGAGAGAGTTCTAAAAGGCAGAAATTGGTTTCAAAAACCCAGTCCTCTGCAACTCCCCATAGGCTGGTCAAGTTGAAGCTTATAGAACACATGCACATATGCACACACGTACCAAAGCAGTATGTTGCTGGAATAGGCAAAACAGAATATTTCATCAGTGCTGCATCACTATTCTGGGTCTGAAAGTAAGAAGGAATTGATGTATCTCTGGCTGGGCTTCTGCCTGAGGTTGTGGGTAGTTGGAAACTACCTCCTTCTCTTTGTCCCTTCTTTAGAAGCTGAGCATGTTTTCAGCATTTAATTTCTCCCAGTTTAGTTGGGAAATACATAGGGAAAGCATTTCCTAGAGGAAATACATGGTTGGATTGGTTCAGGCCTTGGTCACAAAATTTTCACAAATCAATCCATACATAGCTTTGTTTTATGTATGTTTCTGTTTAGTCACCTTATTTAATGCATGTTATCGATTCATTAGTGTTGAATACACAGTCAATAGCACTTTAATTCATGTCTGAACAAAATGTACCTATCGTACTTATTTTCTCCAAAGGGCACATTGCAACTTTCTTGCATTGAGGAATATGTGACAGTACTTAGTTCAATGCTTGGGGCCATTTTAAACAAGAAATCACCAATGAAAGCATAAAAATAGCTCATGGCCCAGAAAGCACCATGTTCATGGTACAAGAGCTGAAAGACCAGGGCTTCAACAGTCCATGACCATATTTGGGGTTGTGCATGTGGGCAGTGGTGACTTTGATGATTTACTGATCTACCTATGTCCTGTAATGATCGTGAAAGCCCTGTATTGATTTTGGGGCTGCAAATAGAATTTATTTGCCTAAAATTATGAGCAACACACATACTACTGTAATTTGCATTTGAAAAGAAAATCCAGGGTCCAGGTAATTTCACTGAAATCATGATACAATCCGTAAATGTTAAACTGTGTAATTAAGAAATTTGATTTTGAATCTTATATCTGTCATTTAGTTTCTGAGTAGATGTTGCCACCAATTATACATCTGGAAAGTGGCCATAGAAGCAACTACGTTACAAAGTTGTTGTGTGAGTCAAATGATGTACCATGCATTAATAATACCTACTGCAGCTGGGAGTAACCTATATTTCCCTAAGTGTCATTCTTTCTAAGTAAGTTGATTTTCACTCCCAAATATTTGTAGCTCCCTAGTCCTCATTGTCTTCCCTTCATTTCTAGGAAACTGAGTGAAAGAAAGAATTTTTTTATTGTTTTATTTTTTTTTTTTTAGTAATCACCACCTTGATATGATAATGCAATTCTTATCTGTGATTTTTCATGCATCTATCTATCTACCTACCTGTGTTCCTTGATTTATCTAATAATTTTTGGAATATACTAGAGAATAAATCATTAAAATAAAGCAAACACATTTATGGTGATGAGTGACACAGCAATTTCCATGAAACAGAACTCTAAAAGAGATCTTGGTTCCCTCTTATATATGTACATGAACAAGCATTCAGAGTTTATGCAGAACATGCAAAACCAAATGCTCTAACATGCAGAACCACATGTTTTTGTACATGAAGTTATGACTTGCAGACCCTAACACTGCATAATAATTTTCACAATGAAAAAATAATAACTGAATCATTGATTTATTTTAAGCATTCCTTACTTGCTGAACAATTAACTAAACCTGTTCATTATGGTACTTATTTGTCATAACAATCTTGTAAAAGTGGGAACAATTTCTATCTCTGTTTCAGATAAGGAAGTTAACTTGGAAAGGATATGGAAGTTATCCAAGGTCTTGCAGCTTATAAATGATGAGGTTGTGATGGGAACTCAGATCTAGCTCTCAACTTTTTTCTTCCTCAGTGACCATTAATATTAGTAATGAGTGTTGTGAGACATTTTAATCAAATTCTCAGGTCTGTGCCTGTAAAAGATCAGGATCCCAAATCTTCTAGAGAGGAGCTCCAAAGCCTTATGCAAAAATCTTTGCTAGATGAACAGATGTTCTTCTAGAATGTCTAGAGATGGGGTTCTTACCTTGGAAAGGCAGACTGAAAAGTGACAGCCCAAATCATCCAGAGGATAATTATCACCAGATAATTACTATTGACTAGAGGTTTTGTTAGAAAGAAGAGACATGTAATCCAAAAGATAAAACTTGATTCAGGTAGGGAAGAACAAAAATGAAAACTAGGAAATACATTTTATTAAACCACTTTCTCTTCATTCTGGATTTCTCATCCTTACTGGGATGGTTTGGGTTGGAAAATGTTTTTATCTTAATCATTTGGGTTTTAGGGGTAGGTATATCACCTTAAAACCCATCTGGACCCTTGAAACTTTTCTTTTTCAGCCAATTTTCGATGAGTAAAAAATAACAAAGTGCCTGTGTGAGAACACACAAAACAAGGAGATGAAGCTCTAAGATTTTTTTTTCCCCCTCTATAAAGAGGCTTATGCAATGATTGGAGCAGACACCAGGAAATTGGACCAAATGGTAGTGTTAAATCCATTAGCCTGCCTGCATTCTCCAGTGAAAAATGACATAACTTTTAACAGTTTGGGTGAAAAAATTAAATATGTGGCTAGGATCTTTAATTCCTCTGTGGATTACTCCCCTAGTAAGCATTTGCTAGAATTTCACCATATGTACTTCTTTGGCTCACACTTCAGGTCACGTGGAAGATTTATTTAACAGGCCTATTCTCCAAACAGGTTAAGCCACGAGAGGTCTTTTTCCATTTCCTTGGTATGTTTTTATTCCTTGTTATTTATTCAGGGGTTTGGGGCATCTCTTCTGAGTGTGTGCACACGGGGTATGTGTGTGTATCAATGAATTTGGTGTGTGTGTATAAATGAATTTTTGTTCATTTGGTACTGGGCTATAAATCAGTCTTGTTGGAGACTTGAGGATTATTTCTGAAACATAATTATTTATCCTTTTTACCTTGGATTGAAATGCTTTCCCAAAATATTTTATACATACATATTTATAATTTTATAATATGTATTAGATATATAATCAAAACAAAGCATGTAGAATATACTTATTGCTTTTTAAAGGAGTTGAAGGAGTTGGGTTTACAACTTTATCCCTAGTTAAGGAATGTTTTCCAAGTTGGCATCATTGACAAGAAGCCATATAAGGCCAAATATTAGCTCTCAATTTTTTCACTTCAACGTGGTGGCCACAACAAACCATAAGCCATGAGAATGCTGAGGCACCTTAAAAGTAAAATGGGGGAAACCCATGTGTTAATATGCACATGGCCTTTTGTTTATAAGGAAAATTCTCCTCTAATGCAGGCAGATTTCTGACATAACACGTCATTTAAGGGAAAAACAAGATACCCACATGCCCAGATTCTTCATGGTACCTGACCACCCATCCCGAAAGGAAGATGATTCAATAACTTTCATCCAAATGGGTAGATCTGCTAGCCTGGTGAGACAAGTGCCTTTCAGAATATGACTCGGAGAGTGTGGTCTCATACCAGGGGCACTATGGGGTGAAGACTGAGCCTGGAATAGAAACGCAAAAGATCTTTTGGGTTGCTGAACAACACGATGTGGGGAAGGTCTTTGGTCTAATGTTAATTGTGCTGGTGTGGGCTCCTTGTGGAGTCCATACCTGACACAGAGAGAGCTGGACAAGACTGAACTTTCATATAACTGAACAGAAAGCTCAAACTTAACATTGAACAGAAATTTTGGCATGACCAGTCCTTTGGTGTCATGATGCTCAAAGTCTTTGTAATTTAATCTCTTCCTAATATCAGTACTGTATACCCATCAGCATATGGGACTGAGTTAGTCAACCCGCAGATAGGACTGCAAAGTCCATCTCAGTGTACAGTGTCCAGAATGATCAGTCAGGCTTATGAGAGAAGATAAATGTTGTATGTGACAGAAATTCAGTTCACAAAAATATAAACAATAAAAAAAGGAACTTATTAGTTCATCAAGTTGGGAAGTCCAAGGAGATTGAGCTGACTTTGGGTCTGTGCCAATCTAAATGTTCAAATGAGATCACTCTTTTTTCTTTTTAAGGAAAGAAATTTTACTGGTTCTTTTTAGTTAAGAACAACAACAACAAAAAGCTAATGACCCAATTAATAAACAGGCAAAAGAACTAAAAAGATGCTTCTCAAAAGAAGACATACAAAAGGCCAACCAATACGTGGGAAAAAAGTTCAGCATCTTTAGCAGTTAGAGAAATGCAAATTGAAACTACATTGAGACTTCCTCTCACTTCAGTTAGAATGGCAATTATCAAGAATACAAATCATAGTAAGTGTTGGCAAAGATGTGGGGGAAAACATACACTCATTAGTCTTGATCTGCTGATCTCTCTCTTTGTTTTATCTGGTTCCTTTGACAATTGCAAAAATGGCCATATATGCTCCTAAAGGTTTAAGCATCCCTCTATTTTTGGTTCCTCAGCATGAAGGGAAATTTTCTGTTTTGTGTCTGTATCATTCCATACATGGTGTGTTATGTTGACCCTTCTCGTCTGGTTCTAATCACTTTAAGCTTCTGTCCCCACGGTTACACTGGGCAAGGGCAGAAAAGCCTTGAGCTTATTTTTATGCTCAGAGAAGCCTGTTGAAGAGACATAACTGAAGATGATTTTTGTCCAATATTCAGGTCTTTACTTCAATCATAGTGATAGAAATGACTGCATGCTGATAACTGCCATTTTATCAGAATTTCACTTGATCTGACAAGTTATTACTGATAGACATTTGCTCTGGGGAATCCTACATCTGTTACTGTGGATTAGCATCTTTGTCAATCTATGTGGGTAACCCGCTATTGTAATAATAATTTTTGTTCAAAATGAAGAGATTTTTAGAGCAAAAACAATGGTAAGGCATATCATATCCTTTCTTCCCTTCCTGCTATTTATCAAAAGGAGTCAAAATTTGCAAGTTATAGAAGAATTTGAGAAAGGTTACTGTTCTTTCAAATTTGTAAACTCTACAAAAACTATAAAACAAAACAAACCAAAAGGAAGAAAGGAAATGTGAAAATTGAATCAAAGATAAAAGAAGGCCCAATGAATATTTTTGCTAACACAAGATCACTTTAAAACAATGCATAAAAATCATTGTTAAAGAAAGGGAAATCAGTAAAATAATCTTCACAAAAAAATTTCACCATAAGACTTCTAAACTGGAGTTTCTGGAAGGATCATGGGTTAAATTTTTAAATCATAACATTGAAGGCAAGGCAGAAACATTTTAAATGTGGAAATAGTTTGTTGATTAAAAGAAGGGAAAAGAAATATGAAATATAAACTCTAGGTGAGTCAAAGGGGGAACATGTAGAATCGAACTTGCAAAAAAGTTTATAAACACTTATTCAAACAATAAATACATCTCATAAAAGGAAAACCTAATCTGTAATATGTTTGTTCCAAACTAAGGTGGCAGGGTAGCAGTTTGCCCACATATACAATAAATGACACTGTCAAAATGTGATATTTTGCTATTTACTCTTCAGTTTCATATAACACCATTGAGGTATATCAATAATGCTAAAGAAGGGCTTGTGTTTCAGTGTGATTATGTTTTCCTGGTAGCAATAGACAGTGGCATGCATTTTAGTGTTTAAGAGACCCTAGTAGAAAGGTTTTATAATATATACTCACCAGAACCCTGAATGCACTAATTATACCTAATTTTGCTAATTTTGTATTCTGCTTTTAATGTGAAGCCTGTTTAGATATGTAAGAATATTATTTAAGCTTTGAAATAACAAAATTCCAATGCCAGGTGACTTATGCACAGCGGTATAAAGGTAGACTACATAGGGGTTTCTTAAAATTTATTCTGTCTTTATAGAAAGGCTAGAGGGAAATTAACCAGGGGTGCATCAATCAATCAATCAATATCTGCAAAGGACTTCCTGTACTCACAGTACTTTGGAAACTACTTTTTTACAAAAAATAGGGGAAACATACGGTGTGATACCTTCAAGAATGCTGAATTTATAATATTGTCTTGCAAATGCAATAGAAATTCACCAAAGGCACCATCCATCATGTGCAACTGGAATAAAGTGAGTTTAAGCCAAGCATTGAAGGATTGGTTGAATTCTGAGAACCAGAATGCATGGATTTCATAGAAAAGAAGATAAGAGAGCAAAAATGAACTGGTGGAAATCAGCTTGCATGTATGGAGCACCATAGGATGAAGAGAAAAATTAGGAAGTGTAGAATTAAGGTAAAACAAGCTTGCCTAGGTAAGAAAGGACTAGATTCAGGGATGCTAGCAAATTCTCCCAAGGAATTTTGACTATAGATGTACCAATAATAGATATAAAAGCTTTTTGAGAAATGAAAATGCTGCTTATATTATCAAAACATTCAATGATATTCATATATAGATATAGCAAAATATAAAATGGTCCTAATATAGAAAGAAATGAAGGTAAAAGATATAGCTGTTGTACTTGTATGAGATATTGGGGATTTGGGTCAGATGGCAAATATAAATTAAATATTAAATTGCAACTTCCATTCTTTAGCAGTTTAGCTTAGAAACCATACCTATCATAAAACTCTTTTTAGGAAATATATTATGAAGTCAATTTTTTATAAAATAAATCTCATTTTTTATTAATTTAATGCCAAAATTAGAGATGTAATTTTAAAGTAAAAAGTTTTCATGAATATATTTGCAATATTTTATGGAAAAAGGGACACCTCTGTTTTCAAATACATGAGTGTGAATGTCTTTGCAATGATTCTATTCATACCAAAAGTTTAGCCAATTGCTTAATCAAGAACTAATATTTAAATCATTCATTTGTATCTTAGTTCATTTCCTAAAATACAAGCCAGAAATTTGTTTTAGATATAAGCCATTTGTTTGTTTTTAGGTTTTGCTTTATTTTTATCCTTTGGGGTACTTTCTGGAAGATTTCAATTTACCTCTCCAGAAAAATGAATGATTTAATGCATTATATTCAGCTTCATTCATTTCCAGCAAAGTGATCATGTGTGTGTGTGTGTGTGTGTGTGTACTGTGTACATGTGTGCAGAATCTACTGCCTTCTGAGATGAAAGACAACTTGATATCCCAATGCTCCTCTATCACAGCAAACTATTAAGAGCATGAACTTGGTATCAAACTGTTCTGTCCCAATGTGCCAACCTTCCCAGTTGCTACCTAAAGTTTTACTGACTGTTTTTAACATTAAATGCTGCAAAACATCTTGCTTTACGCAGCATCTATATGTGCTAAATGCTCCACAACAATTAGCTGTATCTAAAGCTTTATTGATATGGCTAAATGTTCAAGTTCTGCCCTTCCTTCTATTTTTCAGCCTTGCTCATTTCTAAATCTCATTCATTTTGCCTTGGAATCTCAGCAGATAGGAGATTTTTCTACCCTGTCTACCATATGAGTGTAAGAAGGAGAACATCTCATTAGATTTCTTGTACTAAAATGGTACCCTCTTGTACTCCTCCAGATCTGGAGATGCTAGGGAAGTGACAACTGTTTTTGAAGGAATGACAAATTAACAACATAAGGAGATGGGGCTGATCAGTATCTTGGAAACTTACACTGATTCAAGTCTAGGTGACCTTAGTTTAATATTTTTCTTCTCAAGTGATTACACATTTTCCTACTTAATAATGAATGATATGGAAAGGCTGAAGGAACTTTGAAGTTCAATTGATAAATTATCTCCAGACTTGTAAAATGATCACCATCCAGCTGGCTTACTGTATATTCAAATTCAATTTGAGACAATAAGTAAATTGCAGCCATATGTCCACTTCACAGTCATGTGTGTATTTGTGTGTGCGTGTGTGAGTGTGTGCAAACACACGAGGATGCATATGCATATGTGACTATTGGTAATATGTGTGTGCATCTGATTGGAAATACGACCAGTTGAAAAAGCTGAGCCTGATGATCAATGCTCAACAGGAGGTTTCTATGATCCAGGAAACTATCTAACTTGAAGCTGTTAATTTTCTCTGGTATGTTCCAACACTCTGCCAGGGACATATAGAATTTCTCCCCAGTGAATGCTATTATACTACTCCTTATTTGGCTGCAAGGAGTGGAGGCTATGACCACAGGATCTTTGAGAATAATTATTTCTTCACATCAGAAAAAAGACTGTATTTTGCTGCATACAGATGGGATTTTCTTTCATTCAGTGGCCTTCTTTCAAGGCCTTGCAGGTTAAACCAAGCAGGCTGTCCGGTTCTCTAGCTAGCACACAGAACACAATACCGTGTTTTTGTTATGATGTCTTTTTAGCACTTTATCTTTTCTTTCTATATTTCATACACAATTAAATTACTGTCTATCATTCACGGAAAAATCCACAGTTTGTGTTTCACCTTTCAGTTAAAACCATTTCTTTTCCTCCCCCTTCCCCAATTCACTCTTCTGGAAATTGAAATTTACTTCTCTGCTAAACTGCAAGGCGTGCCAAACCCCAAATAGCCCAGGGATCATAATTCAGAAGCCGCTGTTTTAGTTTCTTGTATGCAAAGTCTGTAGAAGTAACCATAGGACCTGGGATAAGTTTCTCAGAGCAGCCAGGAAACCCAGCAGGAAGATACTGAACTTGCCTGAAAGAACTTTCCAGAATTGTCAGGGAAACAGCTCTATATTTTAGGCCATATGGTCCCACAGACTGTGTCCCTCTCAGGTAGGCAAAAGCTTCTTTTGCAAGCAGACAAGTGATTCCTTGGGACATAGCACTTGATTCCCACCTTCCCTGCGATTTAAGAGAACTGGACTGGGATTTAAAAGATTTAAATTCTAGTCTCTGCTGAAAAGTTAACTAACTGTGACCTTGGGAAAGTTGCATACTCACTTAGCCTGTTTCCTCATCTGTGATTTGAGCAGATTCCAAGGAGCGATCTCTGTGTCCTCCTCCAATCCAGCTCTAAAATCCCCTGGTTTTATTCGATTTGTTCCATGACTCTTTGCTATGCTGCTTCCTTCTAGGATAAGAAAAAAAAGAACAGAAAAACGTCAGGAGGAGTTTATGTCTGATTAGCTTTGTTTGCGAATGCGTGTGTTCTTCATTAAAAATGTCACCATTTATAAAAACAAAAAGGAAAGCCCCTGTTGCCTGGCAAAAGGTTTCACATTGGGTGTTAAGCATAGCAGTCAGTTTTCCATTTTAATTCTCCCCAGTATCTGCTAATACAAAACAAGTGCATATTATGAGTGGGCTGCCCCACTTTTGCACAGTTTTCAATTGCTAGGAGAGTGGGAGTTTAAATAGAGTTGAAAACCAGGATCTGTGATTGAGATGGTTTCTTGTGACCTCTTGCTAGGCACCACCAAATGGTTCCTGGAGTTTCAGTGGCAAGAAGTGATAAATTAGTGTATCTCTAATGCAATGTGAATTGTCTCTCACCTCAGTAACTTCTCCCTGTGGGATTGGATGAGTTCATATCTTTTAAAGATATAAATATGAACATTCCTAAAAGTAAGTCCATGATGGGTAGAAGATTGGCTGATGGGAAACTAGACAATGAAGGCAAGCCTGTAGGCACGGAGAGAGAAAAGGAAAGTAAACGTAAAGGGAGAAATGGTGCCTGAAAGGTTTAAAGGTAAGAAGAAATGAAAGGAGTCGGTGAATTTTGGGACGAGGGATGAGAGGAATGCAGAAGTGGTGTTTGAACAGTGTCTTTGACTCTGAATAGTTGGGTGAAAGGGAGAATTTTAAGGGATGTACATTGTCCTGGGTGAACAGTTCAGACTAGGCTAAGGGGAGCCTGAGGTCATGATGGAAGGTACAGAATGAGATGTTCAGTACCCATGATGGACCCTAAGACTCTGTCTCTGATGATACACTGTCATTCTTGGGAATGAAAAAAAATAATTAGTGTTTTGGTTTGGATTTTCAATGCCCCCAAAGGCACATTTGCTGAAGGCTTGGTCCCCAGTCTACTGTTCTACTGAGGGGAATGGGTGGAGCCTTTGGGAGGTGGCGCCTAGTTGAAAGAGTTTGAGTTGCTGAGACATGTTCTTGTGGGTGACAACTGGGCCCTGGCCCTCCCTATGTCTCCATTTGTTTCTCAGCCACCAAGAGCTCAGTAACTCTGCTCCAGTGATGTGCTCTCTGCCATGATTTTCTGTCTCACCACAGCCCCAAAGTGATGTGGCCAAGTCACCTTAGACTGAAACTTCTGAAACCACAAACTATAATAAACCTTTCATTTTTGTAAAGTTGATTATCTCAGGTATTTTGTCACTGTGCTAGAAAGCTGACTTACACAATTAGAAAAGGGTGTCAGTTTGCAATCATAAACTGTAAAAAATTTTTAACTTACAAGCACATAGATCTTATACTGTGCTTTTGATAAAGCTAGCTGATCCTATGAAATAAAATTGCAGACCTCTATATTCAGGAAAGCATATATTAATAACTGATCTTTTTTAATGAATCAGTCTATAGTTTTAGCATTCAATTAGAGAAACTACTTAGTTTTTTGTGTGTATGTACTGAAGAACTAGTCCCTATTTTACAAAGTTCAGTTCAGCTTATCTGCTATATGTTAGACACCTCAAAATAGCCAATATTGTGCTAAAGGCATTATGGATAAGAGGAAAGTATGTGATTTTACTTGAATATTGGGCAATTTAAGTCCAGTTGAAGAAATTAGACATACTGTTCAGAATAAACAGTTGCATCAAGGCCAATAGGATCAACCAACATTGATATAATAAAAACAAATGTATTTATCCTCATCAGTCATCATCCAGTGATAGCCAACTATACTGGATTAATCTGGAGATCAGTATGGATGGTCACACTTGGAACAAGATGGAACTCCTCATCTTCCGATTCTCTCGGTCTTTTCTTTTGCTGATATCACACAGTTTTCCATAGGAAGAAGTCAGAAGCCTGGATATCTAGAACATCTACAAATCCAGAATGACTTTTACCTATTTCCTTCTCTGAACTCCTCACCTAATGGCTGACATGACTCGGTCCCCTTTATATTCCAGGAAAGCCACCTGCTGTTGCTTTTATAATAAAGTTTGCATGGAAGGTCTGCATGGTTCCTGTCTTCTCTCTTACAGCTCTTGCAATCTCTATGTTAGGATCCTTCCACCATGAAGTCCCTGGAATTTTTAATTACATCACCCTTTCAAGTCCAGAAAATCGTGGCAGAGAACACATTGGTGGAGCAGAGTTGCTAAGCTCTTGGTGGCTGAGAAACAAATGGAGACATAGGGAAGGGCCAGGGCCCAGTTGTCACCCACAAGAACATGTCTCCAGCAACTCACCCTTTCAAGTTCAAAGCCAAATCTTGGCTTTGAACTCACTTAGACCAACCTTTCAACCCCCTTCAGCAGAGGGAATCTTAGTTATCCTTTATGACCTTAGTAAAGAGTTTCCCCTCAACCAACCTCCGTTGAATCTCTGGCTGACCTCCCCATCTCTGGAGACCCATCAGGTTCCATGCTGCCCTATGACACTCACTATTTACTGATGACATGGCCAGTTTCTTGTCTGTTCCCTCACTGGGCTCTGAACTTTTGTATATGAGTAATGTCTCATCATTTAAAATGAATCATTGTGATTTTTATCGTGTTAGTTAAAAATTGTCTATTTTGTACAGTATCTCTATTTTTTTTACATACTGCATTGTACACATATGGGGTACAAATTTTCATACCTATGGTTGTGCATGATGTATATTCATAACATTCTTGTTAATCACATGTACATAGGGCAATGATGTCTGTCTCATCCCACCATTTCTCATACTATACAGTATCTCTTATATTGTAGGCAATCCAAGATGGTCCTGGGATGAAAAGATTCAAACTAGAGGGTTCATTTTTCATTATGAACTTATTTATTTTTGTTCCCTTTCTGATGTCATAGTCTTTCATATTACCTTTTAATTAGCATCTTTGTTAATATCTGTAATTTCCCCATTTCATTTTCACTCTCCATTTTCCACTTGTTCGTTTCTTTGTAGAAATCAACTGAAAAAAAAAACAACACTTTTTCTTGTTACATTTTTACATATGAGGAAACTGAGGCCTAGAGGGGTTAAGTAACTTGCTTGGGGTCACACAGCAAGTAGGTAACACAAGCCAAAGCAAACTTTGTTCAGAACCGTACTTAAACAACCATGCTTTGTCACATATTATAGAATTATGATATTTAATTTTGTTAAAAATGATTTATTTTCTCTACCAACTGATAAGGGAATAATGCATGTGGTTAAATCCCAAAAGGAAATGGAAAAATAATACGGAAAGGAAAAATGGTGAAATTTGAGGCAATTCTGAGAAAGCAATTTGAATCTATCTGAGTTCTGATCTAGTTACCAAGGACATCTTAATCAAGTGCTCTTGACTTAGAAGTCGTTTCCCCATGTTTAAACCTGCAGGCAATTGTACTCTGTGGCCTAAAATTCTGCCATAAACATTCCTCATATCATGAGCTCTCATATGCTCCGTGTGCACCTCTGCTGTGGTTAGGCTTGAGTGTAAACGCCATGAACAGCAGACACACGTCAAATCCCACACACACGAAGACCATGTGCTTCCCCAGAGCAGCCCTCTCATGTTTCCAGAGCTAGCTGAGCGAGGCTTCTCTTCCTGGGGACTTCCACTCTGCTGGATTTTGCCAGCTTCTGATGGAGCTGCATCTGAGCACAAAACAGCATCTTTTCTAGACCATGAATTAAACTCTCCATCATTGGATCTTTACAGTGTCAGCCAATTCCAGTTAAGTATATTCAAGGATCTCATATTGGATTTTTGCTGGCAAGTTGACATCACAGATATATAAGTTCCACAATGAAAATAAAATTCAGTTATTGTACGAAAGTTGCAGAAAGAACTGCTGACTGGAAGGAACCTGATGTTGATACTGCAAGCCAAGGTCAAGGCTAAGTTGCAAAAACATGTTTGTGAATGAAATTCTTAAAGTAGGAAAAAAAAAATGGAGGTTCTCTGCTTTTGAATCTTATTACCCTGAGACTGAAGAACTTTGGGATGTTCCTCTTTGCATCCAGATTCTGGTGTTACTGCAAATAAGAAGGAGACTACTTAAACTTGAGGGATTAAGATACAAAAAAGTTCTATGTGCACAAATCCTAGGCAAATTGTGTTCAATATCAGTGAGGACAAAATGATATTAAGTTAACCTTCAGTCACCAAAACTCATACTCTAAGTAGGGAAAGTGTTTGCTTTTGTTCTGTCTGGCCATAACCTATGAAAACCACAGCTTCCATGTTTGTCTCTGATTCCATACATCTACATGTCACAACATATGAGGTTGGGACCTGACCTCACTTTTCGGTATTCTGTTTTCAAATTATAAATAAATATTTGAGATGATAGAATTTATCAGATGAACAAAATGCCATAAACTTAAAAAGGCAAAATGTACTTGGTGCTGTGGTCTTAACTGTTAGGCAAGGGTTTCTAACATACATTGCCGTAAATGCTTTAATATGGAAAAATTTCAACCTAAAAGCAGAAAGAAAACTACAATGAATACTAATGTTTTCATCAACACCCAGCATTACCAATAACTAATTTAGAGATTTTCTCATTTTTTGTTTCTTTCCATGTACTTCCCACAGTCCTAGAGTTTCCAGTTGATCATATCATTTCATCTATTAAATACTGTAATATTTATCTCTGAAAAATAGCAACATTCTAAAACTTGAAGTAACAATGATAATTCCATAATTAAATTAAATTAATTTATTTCGATTTTGGTCTTGGGCATTGAAGCCAGGGCCTTGGGCTTGCTAGGCAAGCATTCTACCATTGACATTCATGTCCAGTCCCTGTAATTTTAAATATGCTGTCAGGTTCCAAATACTCCTTTTCATTTCACAAACTTTTTCTGTTTGATTTGTTGAAAAGGATGAACAATGGTACTTAATTGAGATGTCCTTTAAGGTGATTTTTAATCTCTAAATTATTTATCTGTGTTTTATTTGTTAAGGAAATAGTTTTACTTTTATTGTAGAATTTTCCACAAATCTGAATTTTGCCAAGAATAATCCCAACGCTATTTTGGACTTCATTTTTGCTTTAAAACCATACTAAGGAATAAAAATTGCTTTCTTATATAAGATTCATCATTTATAGCAAACATTAAAAAAAAAGAGCTTTTATACCACTCTAGGCATATGTCTTATTTTTCTCCATTGAAAAACATTTTTCTTTATGCTTGTGTCTTACAATAAAAAGACATTATGGAGAAAAATAATGATGATTAATCAGCAGAGAGGAACCGAGTAAGCCTTATTTCTACCAATTGTTACAGTCGTGAAGGACTTTAGGGATATCTGTTCAGTTGCTTTTGACAATTGAATGGAAGCTCACAGAATTCAGTCTAAAATTTAAATTTTAGAATTATTTTCAAAATGTTTGTTTGTTGGAGATGTGGAGTTCTCAGAGATGATCAGATTCATTAGCAATCAATCCTCCATCTCAGAGTAGCAGTGCTGGGAATGTGGTGGGGTGAGGGGGAGGGTGTGGACATGGATGGACACATGGAGCATTTGACTTCTTCATTGATGAGGGTGACCTCTATTCAGAGATATTAAAAACAACCATGTACATCCAAAAAAAAGGGGGTTCTAATTAGAGTAAGATATAGTCTATGCATGCATCATTTTATCAAAACCAATTCTACTGTCATGTATAACTAAAAAGAACCAATAAAATAACAGAGTGCTATTTCAAACTTTTAAAAATGTTTTCATTGGTGCACTATATTCTACATAATATTGAGGTTCACTTTGACATAATCATACATGCATGGAATATGAGTGGCTCTACTTCAGTCCCCAGTAATTCCTTTCCCTCTCTTCCCATTTCCTCTACTGGTCTTCCTTTAATTTATTTACATTTTTAAAATAAATTAGTCCTTTATTGATATACATAGTGGTGAAATTCACTGTGTATATTCATATATGTCCATAGCAAATTTGGTCAGTTTCATTCACAGTTCTTCCCTTTCCCCTTTTCCGATCCTACCTCCTTTCCCTCAATCCCTTTTATCTGCTCCACTGATGTCCCTTCTATTTGCTTGGCCTTCATTTGCCCCCATACCTCTCCTTATTTTGGCCTAGCTTCTGCATATGAGAGAAAACATTTGACCACTTACCTCTTGACTTTCTGAGTCTGGCTTAATTCACTTAGCATGATGTTCTTGCTTCCATCTATTTGCCAGAAAATACTATAATTCCATTATTTATGGTAAAGTAAACTCCACTCTCTTTATATGTTACATTTGAATTACCCCTTCATCTGTTGATGGGCACCTGGGAGGGTTCCATAGCTTGACTATGCTGAATTATACTGCTAAAAACCTTGATGTGCCTATATCACTATAGTATGCAGATTTTATTGCTTTTGGATAAATACCAAGGTGTGGGACAGTGGATCATATAGCAATTCCATAGTAAGTCTTTTTGAGGAATTTCCACACTGCTTTCAGAGTGGTTGTACTAATTTGCAGTCCCACCAACCATGTTGCTGACTTTTAAAATAGTGTAGTTCAGTGTGGAATAACTGACACACAGTCTTGAATCATGAATTTGAGGTGCAATTCACACTCTAACCAATTGTTATCTATTTTCTCTGAATTCCAATTTCCTCATCTGAATGATATAGGTATTTTGATAGATTGTGTTCTTTTTGAAAAGAATACCTAAGTGCAGTATGTAATAATGCAATATTGCCACTGACAATAAGAAGTCCCAACTTGACCTTGGGAATTGGCTGTGTCTCTTGTCGTAGAAGGTGACATATCCCACTCTGAACTCAGTGGTTGAAATATGACTTACTTTGGCCAAAAATATACTGGCAGAGTATGTCACTTCTAAGACAGGGTGGTTCACTTCTCTCCCCCTTCTTTTTCCATGGAAACAACAAAGCCTGCAGAGCCACAGTTGGCTTGCATTGCAGACACAGGGAGGTAGACGTCAATGTCAGTTATAGAAAGTCATTGAAACTTGAAGGTTATCTGTCACTATAGCATAACTGTCTACTCTATCCAATAAAGGTACTAAGCCATGCACTATTATCTTTCTACGATTATAGTGAAAATCAAATACAGACACAAAATTGAAAGTTTTATGGGAATGTGAAGCATCTACCTTCTCTGTACCTTATTTCTTCAATGTGCATTTTATCATCAACAAGAACATTGTTACCTTCAGAATACTTCAAGTGATACTGTCCTGGAACGTGTTAGAATGTATGGCCTGAGCTATGCTTTGCCCGGCATTTAGATTTAGAACTGTTTTCAGGGTGTGATGCTGACAAATATAATCTCCGTGAAATTAGGCAAAACAATTTTTCTAAGCCTCACTAAAATTGATGCCCTGCCTTGCTCTTGGCAACCCGGGCTATAATTATGTGAAACTATTTAACTCCTTAGAATTCTACCAGGTTTTTCTTTAATGTTAAACATTCTTAAGAAAAAAGTGGTCAGAAAAGAGACACATTATGAAATTAAAGAAAAATAAAAAGGAAAAATATGTATATAAAGGCTGATAAATAAACTGTGGAGTTTTGAGGAGAAAAATGGGATATTAACTATTCTAAAAGGCATATCTTATAAAAGCAGAGCATCTCTATTCCTGCTCAGTCGTCTCTCTTTTGCATCTCCTTTTGGCACTTGTGACATTTGGAAAAATATCTCAACCAATCCTGGTTAAAAGATTCCAAAATATCAAAGCCAGAACTGGTTCACACTTAAAGGGGAGGGGGGAAGGAAAAGAAAAAGAAGAATGCAGTGGTTGCCAGTTTCATTTTACATGTCAGTATCCATATTATGTGAGTTTGGGAACTAGTGCTTCAAACTGAGCTTATTTCTGGAGTTGGAGTTGGGCCAGTTTGCAGTGCCAGCCACTATTCTACATGCAGGGAAGCCACGGCCAACAAAACAGGTTCCCCACTGCTGTGGAGCTTCCTCTATTGTGGAATTGAAGATGAGAGAGATGAACAAATATATAGATATGGTCTATGTTAAGGGCTCAGATAATGGAAGGCTCCAGAATGTGTGGGAGGAGAGGGTGGAGGGTTTGCTCTGAAAAGGTGGCATCTGATCCCAGACAAAGTCATGAAGGGCACAGGGAATGAGACTTGGGGAGGAGTGTTGAGCAGAGGGAATGGTGAGTACCATAATAGGACAATGCTTCGCGTGTCCGCTGAGCGACAGAGACCAGATAGCCAGAGCTGCGTGAGCGAGGGCAAAGTGGTGGGACCCAAGTTCAAAGAGGCAGCAGGAGATGAGATACCTGAGAGTCTTTCAGTTGCTTGTGTGGATTTGAAATTTTAATCTGAGTGGACCGAGTGGACCGGCAGCTATTTCAGGATTTGGAGCAGAGGAGAAATATGATCTAACTTAACTTTTAAAGAAAGCACTCTCAGAATAGACTCTGGAGCCCATGGATGGAAGTGGAGTGAGGAGGCAGGTGGCTGGTGTAATAATCCAGAGGAAAAGTCTTGAAATTCAGAGAGGAGTGGCTGCACCAGAAATTGGAGTGGGGGTCAGATTCTGGATATCTGTGAAAGGAAGAGCAACAGGGTAAACTGAGGAGTGAGATGTGCAGCTTACCAAAAAAGGAGGATGATGACCCCAAATTTCAGCCTTGAGTAGCTGCACAAATGAAGTTTGCATTGATTGAGCCAGGAAAGGCAATAGGTGGGCAGATTGGAAAGTGTCTCTTGTATATTATTCAGGGTTGGAATCTTAAAGAGGCATCCCTCAGAAAGGGCACAATGCAAAGTGACAGCATTCCATGGCGCTTGCACCATGTAAAATCTTTTACATCTAATTACTAGGTCCTCTCTCATTTTGGAGTGACTTTTCTTTAATATGTGACCTTTGCAACAAGACCAACATTCACTTCATCCAAAAAACAGTCATTGCCACAGTGCCACACTAATGCACAAGTCACTGCTTCTATTAAGAATGCAACCAGGTTCTAAGGATTTCATACTATGAATTCAGGTCTTATAATTGTTTCCTATTTATATATAGTATACCACTGATCACTCTGCATTATACTCAAAAAAATATAATGAACAGCTGATTTGATAGGTACTTGCTATTTGTGATTTATCTGTTTACTTTTTTATGATATTGACTTTATTGAGAGCATAGCCTTTGTATAGATTATGTACTGCTATATGCCTAGCCAGCAGAAAAGTGATGGTATGAAATAAATATGTGTTGAAGAGATGCATAAGAGGAACGTTTTAAGAAAGTAAATGTTGAATAAATGCTGCTTTAAAAAACTTGGGTCTATTGTTTGGTTTTGGGGGGATGAGCAAGTTCTTTGGAAGGAATTTTAATGTGATTGATCAATTGTCTTCCTTGTTGCAGTCCTGAGACATTGGTTCAACTGCCTTTGGGACTGGAAAGACCAAGGGTTTTCTTCCTTCAAGTTCTGACTTCTAAAATAGAGTTGGGGAACAATGCATGCAAGGAGTAGTCGGTTCATCACTTACAATGACAGACACAAATACGTTTATTGGCTCTCTGCTAATGAAGAGGCCCTTGAACCTGAAGTCTCCAAACTCATCCAAGGTTACTTCCTTCTTGGTATGAACATTTCTGTGTCAAATATTAGCAAACAATCCTCTGTGCTTTGCAAAAAGGCACAGCTGAATGACCTTGGGTGACTCTCTGTTCATTTTATGCATTAGCTGTAATAGATGGAGCTGAATTGCTGAGCATGTTTAATAGTGTGAGTGTGGTCTGCACTGGGCTCTTGGTTTACCTCATTCCTAGTTTGGCAAGACAACAGCCTTTTTTTTTCACACTGCTTCTTATTTTCTACAACTTCTTGGTAACATCAGTCTTCTTCTCTATTATAATTTTATATATCCCATGTACAAAAATCATGATGTTTTTCTTCTCCAATTAAATTGGACACTGGAGATGGAATTGGACATTATCATGCTAAGTGAAATAAACCAATCCCCCCAAAATGAAAGGCTGAATATTTTTCCTGATAAGTGGATGATGATATAGAATCTGGGTGGGGGTGGTGGTAGAAGAGGAATGGAGGATCTTTACATTATTTAGAGGGAAATGAGAGGGGGAGCAGGTTGGGGGTATGAAAAATGGTGGAATGAGACAGACATCATTACCCTATGTACCTGTGTGATTAACAAGAATGATATGAATGTACATCATGCACAACCATAGAAATGAAAATTTGTACCCCGTATGTGTACAATGAATCAAAATGAAGTCCGTAAAAATAAAAATTAAAAAATAATTGTCTTAAGCTAAATACCCCTTAGTAATGTGGTCCCAAGCAACAGGGAGCCACTCTAGGAACCCAGAAAGTGGATACAACAGCACACAGTTATTGTTTTTCATGTAACTCCCTAGAGTCAACTGTCACTTACAGTAATATTTGTTAACTACTAATGATCTACTTAAAAGAGAACAGAAGGAGACACTGTGGCCCTGTGTTTGGGCCAAATTAGATCAGCAAGTGCAGCAGCTGCATGAAGAACAGAAGCCAGTCAGTGATCTCAGAAATGCATAGGACACTTGATGGCAAAGAAAGGTGCACAGTGGAGATCCTGTCGCTGTAGGCACTGGCTGAGGATCCTCCAAAGAGTTGTGGTGGTTGCTGGAATCCCATTCTATAGGGACCGGGATACTGTGTTATGAAGAATGACTCTAGATGATGAGAAAACTGAGGGGACCTCAGGTTATACTACTAATGACAAAGGTTTGTTAAAATGTGTGCCAGGTACTATGCATGGTCCTGAACTCTTTTAGAAAATTTTCCCTTCAATCTTTACAGCAACACTGTAAAATAGATATCCTCCCCTAAGGTGCCATCCACATTGAACTGGGATAGGCTTAGTGGTAATCTGAACATTGTTATTTATGTAAGTGTTTAGTTGACATTTTGTTGAGCTGTCCAAACATGAGTGTTGTCTTCAGAAATAAGGAAACTCATCCTTATCATTTTTTCAAAAAGGCACAACAAAGTCACTTTCCCAGTGAGTGGGGCGTGAACATTATTATCTCAGCACAGGAGAAAGACTAATGTATCTTTCCTGGGTCATGAGGATCTCATCTTTGTATAGTATTTTTTTTTAACTATGCAAATAATTTCCTTGAGGTCAAAGTTGGAAAGACTTGGTTTGGAGTTTCTCATGCATTTTTCACGACTAAGGATGTGCTAAAAATTTGGCAAAAAAATGTTTTTACTATGTAGATATACCCTTGGATTTTCACAGTGGATATTGTACACAATCCAAAAAAGCATTTAAAACAATGAATATTCAAGTACTTTAGCTTTATTTGACAGAAAACCAATACAAATTGAATAGAAGTGAGGCCTTTGGTTTTAAAATTTGATCACTGCTTCCATTTATTGACATGATTTGGCCTACTTCCTCTGCCTTCTTCTCAGTCATCCCTCAATCCCCCCCTTTTTTTATTTTATGATGCTTTTGTATACTTAATATTATTCATTTCCCATTGATCTTACATTCTTTATTTGTCCCTCAGTTAAATATAAACCTCTGAATCATTGGAGGTTGTGATGGTGATTGAGAAGCCTAGGAATAAAATTCTTCTTCCGTGATTGCCCCTATATTCAATCAGGAGAAAAGCAGTCTTTCTTTTTCCTCTCTTTATCTCATACTTCTTCCCATAATGCAGTGCCAAGTATAAATTTTGGGAGGGGTTATGATATCAATGGGATAAGTGAAGAAAATTTCAATGGATTTACCAGTTTGCATGCCAGCCTTAGAAATACATATTTCTTAGTTATGACATCTCTTTCCAAAACCCCAACTTGTCTTTAAGGAATAAATGTCTTGGCTAGTGATTAGTGAGGAAGAGACTAAATGGCTTCACACATTTCTTTTAAAACCAACTTTCTAGATTCAGAGAATCTACCATGTACAAGTGATTATTTGAAGTAACAAGATGCTGAATAAACAGAAGTTGTAGAAGTTAATTTTTTCACTCACACAAGAGCTCAGTATGGAAATAGAGCAATTGACCATTCTCATGGTAATTTAAGGTCCTAGGGTTCTACTGTCATATGGTATTGTCATCCTTTAGGGCCTGTGACTATTTTCTATTGAGGTAGAAGGCAAAGGAAAACTATGGAGAAGATATACACTATTTCCACTTAGAGTCTGTTGTCAAGAACTGGTCACGTGACACACTAAGTTGCAAGTGTTACTTGGAAACAGTTGTTTGGAAAAACTCAGTCCCAATATATGAGAACTTGCTGCCAAATATGGAAGGTGATTTGAGCCCAAAGAAAGAGGCAGGCAGATCCAGCATCATGCAAAGTGTAATTTATTTGGAACTTGGAGTCAGAAGGATTTTTTGCGAAGCAATAAGACAGATGTCTTCCTGCATCCAATGGCAAAAAGAAGGAGTATATGTGGTAAGCAAGACAAAGATGGGCTGTGGCCAACTGGAATGTTCCTGGCCTTTATCAGTACTTATTAATTATTTGATATCAGTTAAGAAGCAGCCATCAGTGATTAATACCAACATACTTGCTTGACTGTCTCATTGACTTTGTTTCTCTGGTAGGACTTGGAATGTGTGCCAGGGTCACCTCACATACAAAATGGTGGCTGTAACCAAGATTACCCAGTTGGAAATCTACTTCTACATTTTCAGGTATTTTTTTAATAACAACTCCATTCTAAGTACCAGTTCTCAGTCTTAGTCTGTGTCCTATTGCCATAATAAAAATTCGAGATCAGTTAACTAACAAAGAATAGAGGATTATTTGTCTCATGATACTACAAAATGGAGAGTCCAAGAGCATGGCAATGGTGTCTTCCTGATATCTGGTGAGGACTTTTTAATAACAGCATCATGACATGGTAGAGGGCATCGCATGGTGAGACAGAGCAAGCAGGCTAGCTCCAGGATCACTCCTCTTCTTATGAAGCAAGTGCTATCATGCGTCTCTTTCCACATTATTAATCTAATCCCAATTACCACCTGAAGGCTCCACCTCTAAATACCATTGACCATGAATATGGAATTTCTAACATATGAACTTTTTCAGGACATATTAAAGCCATAGAATCAATTAAATCATTAAGATATCTAAAGAGAGATCATGCTAATAAAAAATGGAATCACACAGTCATGGAAGCAAGAAAAGAAATTCACAGAGGTGATGATGTATGGCAAGTCCCAGCAAAGCACTGGCCTATGAAAATGTGTTGTGTCTAGTGATTCTAAAGGGCAACATCCTGCCTACATCTGGATGCTTGGAGTCCTCTTAGCCTGCGAAACTACTGACATGACCATTTCCACACTCAACAAGAAGTCATGGTCTAAGTAAGGTTTTGCTTTCTAAGATACTCTGATCATGCCTATACACACACACACACCCACATATATATATATATATGTATTTTGCATATATGTATATAATATATATGTACATAAAATACATAACACACATATACAACTACACATACATATAATATATATACCTAAACACACATATACACATATACATAGTGTGTATACATATATACACATGCACATGTACATTATATGCACACACACATATGTATATAACTACATATACACATATACACATACATATAAAACACATACATACTTATGCATACATTCACGTATATATATATGCACATGTATACACAGACATTAACACATACATATACACATTTACACATATACACATCCCTATATATATCTGAACACATACACATAGATATACATATATGTGCAGACATATATATACATATATGCACATATATAAATGTTTACATATACACATGAATATATTAATGTACCATATGGATATATACATGCATATAAATAAATACATATACACACATACATATATTCAGGTACATATGCAAATGTGCACACATACATATATGCACACAAACACACATGTACACATTTACATACATATGCACACACATGCATGTGCATATACATATATATGCACATGCATATATATATGTACACATATATTTCAGCTTTAATTGGATCATATTTATGAATATAAAAGATTGTTTTGCAGAAGCATAGGTCAGTATTGGTTGATGAATGCATTCTTACTGTACAGACAAAATTAAATTCAGCCTATAACTTTAAGGGCCAGACTGTAGCCTGGAATAAATTGACCAAGATTATTAGTGACAAATTCTCACATAGGATTTTTTTGGGAAGATAGCTCAATTGCTTTCTTCGACTTTCTTAAAATTACTTCTATGTTGTTGCAATGAGGTCAATATTAATTTTTTTTATTTTTAAATCTTATAAAAATTTTGGTTCAAAGAGACCAAACCATATTAAGAAAAGTTGTTGATATTTTAGCAAACCATTATTTTGCCAGAAAAAGTAAACATTCTCATAATGGTCTTGCTGTGTTGAAATAGAAGCATCCCTTCTGAATTTTAGTAGGGTTGGATTACAGACACTGTTAGCTGTTGGGGACCTCATGCAGTTTGAGGGAATACTCTGGATCTAATGTCTGTGTCCATGTCACAGAGGGAGAAAGAGTTTGAATAATCACAATGTGTGTTATAAAAAACCTGCACTGAGCTGAGCACTCCCACATCAGAGGTCTAAGTTCTGCCTGAGAACTTAGAGCTGGGTCCCCACTCCAATCATTCTAATCATTAGTGGGAATCCAACTCCAACTTTCCATCATTCCTAGTCACCTAAGAGACCCATACTGATTCTTTGCCAAAAATGTCAGCACTTTTACTTTCATGCTGATGGAAATCCAACAGTCCTTATCTATTCAATCAAAAACACTGGTGATACCAATATCAGAATCCTGATATTGATGGACAAGGCACCTCATGGCTGTAATTTGATGACTGCATTTTGAAACTCCATAGTAAACATTCACTGTAGGAAATTAAACTGTGGTCTTAAATATTTAGGAAACATAGCCATCTAGCCTTCAGTTGGGCATAGAATTCTGAGTTCTAATCTTGACTTTGTTGTATTAACTAGAAAATTAGATGCAAGTTGATTTTGGTTCTGAAGAGTCCCTACTAGTAGTAGGGCATGGTGGCACAAGTCTGTAATCCCAGAGGATCTGGAGGCTGAGGCAAGAGGATCATGTGTTCAAAGTCAGCCTCAGCAATTTAGTGAGGTCCTAAGCAACTCAGTAAGGCCCTGTCTCTAAGTAAAATATAAAAAATGACTGGGGATACGGATCAATGTTTAAGAGCCCCTGAATTCAATTCCCAGTACAAAAAGAAAAAAATCCCTAATATTTCTCTTCTCCCACAGTTTGAATGAGCTTATCTATAAGATATTATTAAGAGGAAGCTTTCAGGGAGGTGAAGGATGAGGAAATACTATTTATTGAATATCAGTCATACCATACACCATATATATCTATTACCTTTTCTTATTCCTCTGGCCACTCAAGGAGGTAGTTGTACTTATTTCCATTCATGGAAAAGAAAATTGGATTTCATAGGGGCCTAAGGGACAAAGTTAATGAGTAGGCCCAGGACTTTTCAACTCTGAGTGCATATTCTTTCCACAACAAAAATTTAAAAATAAGCTGTTAAGTAATTTTTGTGATGATTTTATATTCCAATTTTAGAATCCAAGGTAGAGATTACCGTGAGTTAGACTCTCTGATCATTTTGGGATTAAGAATTCCATGCTGAGGAGGCCTGAAAGACTGGACACAGGATAAAACAATCTTGGTAGTGTTCAAATTATTGGAGGGTGTGAAGAGAAGTATTCTAATGGGAAGGAGATGATGTCACCCATGGGACTAGGCAAGGGACATTGTAGTCCAATTTTGAATATATGCAGAAATCAATAGCATGATCTGATTTGTGCTTCAGAGAAGATTCTAGCAACCAGAAGGTGAATAATTAGTCTTCCAAGAGTCAGGCAAGAGGTAATGAGATTCTCATTAAATTCAAATCATTAGTTTGCACCCATATTGTGAGGTATTTAAGACACTAACATAGCTTACCATGAAGGCAATCAGCTAATACTCTTCATAAGAAAACATTTTTATTTTTGGATAACTACAGATTCATAAGAAGTTGTAAAATATGTACAGGAGGTATTATAACCATCAATATAACCTCTTCCAAGGTTAGGAGATTGTATAACATTAGGAAATACCCTTGTGAAAATAAATATAAATTTATCCAACACTTTACGCCGTATGCCAAATGGATCATAATCAACCATCATTCAAAAGTGATTACAACCATAATTTGAAAATCAGCAATAATATTATAAAATCACTGGAGAAAATGTGTATATGGTTATAGACTCTTGGGTTGGAAAATAATTGACTATACCAAAAGCAAACACTATAAATGAAAAATGAGTTACAATCCAGATATTTTAAAATTTTCTCTGTGCTAAAGGACAAAAAACCAAACAGGAAAATGAAGAGACCAGTTCCTGAACAAAACAAAACAAAACAAAACAAAACAAAAATCAAACCTGTGTGTGCTATTACAAGCCAGGTCACAGGCAGTTGCAAGAGCTTTGCCTGGCAGGTATCCTGGGAGAAGGTCATTTTGCACATCAGACTTCATGGCAGACAATGCTTTGTAGTCTGTGAAGGCATCCTGTGTAAATCATTCCAGGATTTAGGTGGGCATGTTCCTCCCGGTCTTCACACTATAGAGGGGCAGAAGCATATCAAGTCAAAAACCATCCAAACACAATCTCAATCTTCTACTGGCAAAGGGTCATGGGGTAGAGGTTCTTTAGGCTTTGAGAGGCCATAGTACAGATGTTTCCCAGAGGATTTTTCTTTGAGGGAAGAACTTAAAGATTGGAAGATGTGTCATGGTAAACATGTACAAGATTGGAGGAAAAGTCAGACCAGGCTCTCAGGACAGAACATATCAAGACAGAGAGGCACGAGGACCAAAGATGGCTACTGAGAGACCAGCTGATATTCTGCAGCACAGAAGGGAAGTAGGAACATATGCACAATCCCAATACTGTGCTAAGGAGACACATAGTGACCACACTGTATAGCTGAAGGGAATACAACCTAAGTCTAGAAAGGATAGCTATGAAAAAAGACCCAACATGTTCCAGCATGTAAAAAATCATGATCTATTTTGAGTGATCATTTGAGCTATCTGTATTCTAAAGTCCATAATGGGTGAAGTAGTCATATCAACATGCATTTTATATAACATGTTATGTAGATTCTTGCTTTGGAATAAAACTCCAACTGATCAGATTTGGTCAATTTACTGTTCAATCAAATTGAAGATAGAGCTTGTTATGAAAAACTAGATCAGTTTGAGTCAGCGTCTTGCAGAAAATAGATTCCTGATTCCCCAGCAATCTCAGGGTAACTCTATTTTAGTTTTGATATTGACTTGGCACTCCCTTACTGCTCCTCAGTCATCTGTCGCCCCCTTACTACTCTCACAGGAAGCTACTTGATGTTCCCAGAGATCCCGTCTTTCCTCACAGGTATCAAACTGTTGCCATATGATTTTGCTCCATTCTGTTCTCCTCCTAAGAAATATTTTGCTGCCCTTCAGCTTAAGTAATGCTGCTCTTGGAGCCTTTTATAATCATCTTTTCTTGCTTTCACCGAAACTATTCTACTTTTCTTTCCTACCTTTGTATCTTGATCATTTAAAAGTTTTCTCTCTTTCCAATTCTATGATGGAATGGGGAAAAAGTACATTGTGTTTTTGTATTTATTTCTGTATCCATATTTACCGTAATATCTGCACCATATTTTGAATGAAAGGAAATCTGTGCACATAAAACGATTTTTCCTTATAATTTTTAACAATTTTAGTACTTTAGGAAATGGAGAAGTTGACTAACTTTCTTACCATAGATTGTCCTTTAGCAACTACATCTAAGTCTACCTTTACCATTTTATTCTTAAATAAACCATACATTTATTTTTAATTTTAATGTTTTACAATCTCTCACTCTATTTGTGAGAACATTTTGTGCATATGTGTGTGTGTGTGTGTGTGTGTGTGTGTGTGTATACATTCAGGTTAAAGTTTTTTGAGGGAAAGTATATATTTGCCTCATCTTTTAATTTCCATGTAGATAAACCATTGATTCTCATGAAGAGTTGATGATCTTCAATTATTTATTTTTTTATGATAAATACTTACATTTTTAATTCTAGTATAATTTTAATCTGATACCTTACTAAATTCTTCTGATATCTCTTACCTGCAGGACTATCAGTATAAGAGCATTTTCTCACTCTATTCTTATAGTCAAGTTGAAATGAAAATTCAGCTCAGATATTGTTCCTGACATACCTACTTTAACTGTTCTTTATAAATGCAGTTGTTATTTCTAAACCAGTTGTTGTAATTATATTTGTGTTGGCTTTCTTCATTATATTTCTCCTCCAGATGGTCCCCAATTTAGGTTTTGGCTTCCCTCCAAATATCAAACTATAGGAATAGTACACCGTTTTCTTTTAAAAACAAATTCTCAATCACTTTCTTATTTGCCAATGGTTAGAACTTTGAAAGTCTTCCTCCCGGGGCTCTTCCTATCTCAATGATTTCATTATGGAAGGGGGCCCGCGGGAGGCGGTGTTTTTCATTTCAGCCTGAACAATGTTCTGGCAACACTCAGATACCATGGATTAGATTTTGACCTCCTTACTTTTATATAAAACATATCAAAGCATTCTCTTCTGAAAATTCTGTGGAATTAAAACTCACAAACTACCTGACTCATGACAACATTTACTGGAAAATGAGTCCATTCTTTATAAAACAAGCAAGAATAATGATGTACAGTGGGAGGCTTTGAAGAATCTGCTGTTCATTTCGAGTATGCCTCTACATTTTACAGGACATCTATGTCCATGTTCATTTGTTTTACACAAAGAAGGTCAATGCATTTGTATCAATTTGCTATGCTTCAGTTTTCTTCTCTTTTCAAATAGAAAATATAATAGTACTCATTTCATGTTTCCCCTGAGGATGAAATAACTTACAAGGATTTAAAATAGTGCCTGACTACAAGAAGTTCAATGAATGTTTAGCTATTATAATTATTAGCAGTGGTAGCAGGAGTATGTATGTATTTGAATTTGATGTACTATGCTATTAACTATGTTTTCATTAAATGCTACCTATAGACACAAAATTACTACCAAGTGGTTATATATAATTAGAGGGGTTTGCCATTGGTGATTATCTTCCCACCATTCTTTTAAGAAAAATGAATAGTAAGAACCAAAATCACATGTGGTTTTTCACACGGTCAACTAATTTAACATAGTCCACAAATACAAGCATTAGTTCATGTGAGCATTTTAAACCCTAACAACTTAGCTATGAAGAGATAACTGGAAAAGAAATGGAAGTTCCTGGCAGCAGAAAGAAGGAAGGAATTGAGAGGGTGGAGTAAGAGGAGATCATATGGCTTCTAGGGGGACAGATGCATGAAAAATTCTAGGGGAAGGATTTCTTGTCACTGTTATTAACAGCTGGAAACACTGTAATTTCACTTCAGAACTAGCTGCCGTCATGGCTAAAGGCAACTTTCTGTCATTCAAAGGGCTGATTCTGTCTGAGATGTAGCAGTCTGATGGCAGTGTCATTTTCTGCCATAGAATCTACTAGGGGTAACTGTCATGGTTAGCACAGAACATCAGCCTGTCATATTTACCAGTGTTTACCCTGCCATGGCTGTGTCCATTTACTGAGCTAATGCTCAGTCATACTGTGAGTTGAAAGGGTGAAAGAATGCATGTGAAAAGAATGAAATGGCATATAAGTCTAAATGCATGTATATTTCACAAATTAAAAAATGAAAAAATTAAAAATATGTAGAACTTTGTTGCAAACTATAACAAAGTCACCCTGGATACTTTAAAACATCTTGTTTCTCGGGTTGTGTGCAGACCAAGGAAACATAAGTCCCTTGCAATGGGATGCAAACATCAACATCATTCTTAAGTTTTCCAGTATCTACACTCAGAAGCCAATGTTGACAACCTCTACCTACTCCAAAAAGAACAGAGTACAGCAACTGTGGTTCAAAAAAAATAACTAAAGCACCTGGAGTCTAGAGTCATAGGGCACTTGACCATCCTGACACCCATACATGCAATGGAACATTATTTAGCCTTAAAAGATGGGGAAGTCCTGCCATTTGTGACAACATGGAGGATGCTGAACTAAGTGAAATCATCCAGACACATAAAGAGAAACACTGTAAAATCTCATATGTACGTGGACTCCAGAAAAGCCAAAATCATGGCAACTGGGGGTGGAACAGCATTTGCACAGGTCCAGGATTTGGAGGAAAGAGGAAAGTGCTGACCAAAGGTATAAACTTTCAGTTATGAGAGTCTTAACTTTGGAGACCTAATGTCCAGGTTGGGTGATAATGAATGTGTTAATTAATTTAATTGGGATAATCATTACACAATGTAAATAAAAATAGATCTTTGCATTGTATACCTTCAATATATACAATCTGTCAAAAAATATTAACTGATGCAAAGTAATAAAATATTTCCTCATGAAACAACAGTATTAATAAGTTTGCTTTAAAATTATTTCACATTTATGTAGACAATTTGAATAAGCAATAAATATTTTATAAATGCATACATTAAATGTTCATGTTATTTAAATAATATATAAATATTATGTGTTTCTATCTTTCTGTATTTATGTCTAAATGTCCTCCATAAAGCTACCCTTTGGCACTTCACTTATTCTGGTAGGGCCACAAGCCCCAACACTGTTTCAGTAAAAATTTGTGATTAGCACTGATGCACTGACCCCATTCTGCCCTGCCCTTCATGTTCAGAAACATCCAGCTTATGGTTTTTCAATGCATATTGGCATAGTGGGCAATGTTGCCCAATCCCTGGCATTTTCTATTGTGATGAGTTTAACAACAAACCTACATAGAAGCACACATGCTTCCTTTTAATGGCAAATCAGCCTCTGCCCTTTCCAAATGAGTGTTTGTATCCTCATCTTCTCCTTCCTCTCCTGTCCTGTCTGCACCTTCTAATTTCTGAGTAAAGAAACTTGACATGTTGTTGACTATATTCAATAATGCTTGAGGATTAATATTATTCCTTCTTTCATTCATTCAAGAAATTTCTCCTGATCCTTACTATGCCATACCCTCTCCCAGACACTAGAACTGGAGTTAATAAATAAATAAAAAACTGCAACAACAAAAAATTCCCTGCTTTCTCAAACTTCTAGTGGAAAAGAAAGATGAAAACCAGGTAAATTATTATAATGTAGAATATTATCAAAAAGAGAAAAAGACCACCAGAGAGAGTGAAAGGATTCAGGTATATGTGTGTGTGTCCATCGATGGAGGATGCCTAATGCAGCCCTTGCTGGGGTAGATGAAATTGCAGTAAAAAGCTGAAAGCAATTGGGAAACAAGTCATGGAGATTCATGAAGAATGAGCATTTCTCAAAGAGGTAACAGCAGGCACAAAGACCCTTAAGGCGGTAGTGGGGGAGACAGACAAGAAAACCAGTATAGCTGGAGGTATATCAGGAAGAAGAAAAGACAGAGCAGCTCATGTCATCTGCACCAAGTCCTTGTAAAGGGGGAAGTGAAGAAGCTTCTGAGGGTTTTAATGTGTGTTTAGTTTTCCTGGTGGGAAAAAAAAAACCACTATTCTAACTTCTAACATCATAGTTTAGTTTGCCTATCTTTAAAATCTACATAATTGAAATGATCTAGAATATGCTCTTTTGGGTCTTACTTCTTTTGCTCATTATTAAATCCGTTGAATCCACTCATAATACTGCAGGCAGCTGTAGTTCCTTAATTCACATTACTGTACTGTATTTTATTGAGTGAATAGGCCACTATGTGTTTTATACATTGTAGTATCTATGGATGCACAATTGGATCACAGGAGACACTGTGAAAACGTGCTGTTACGAACATTCTTGCTTCTATCTTTTAACGAACATATTTCTGTGGGGGATATTTACTGTGAATGGAATTTTTGGTTCATAGGTTCTACACATTAGAAGAAACCATTCACTTTGGGTAATGCACACAGTTCAGTAGTCTGGCAATGCTTGGAGAGCCCAAAATTTGAGAGATGAGTCTGGGTATGTTGGCAGGGGACAGAGATGGAGACAGTGACTGTCATGTTGGAGACAAGTTGTTTTGATTTGGAAGTTAATGGATTGCCCAAGAAGGGTTTTAAGAGATGAGTGACATAATCAGGGTTATTTTTAAGCAGATCATTATGGTAGTTAAGTAGGAAAGATTTGAAAAGAAAAATCTACTAGAGCATGACTGTAGTTGTCAGGAAAAGAAAGCATGATAGTCTGATCCATGTCAGCTTGGGCATAGACACAGGGAGGAGGCAACAGCTTTGAGGAAGATTTAGGAAATGAGATCTGGGCCTTGACAACTGAAGGATGTTGAGAAGATGAGTAAAGGAGGGAGGGAGAGTGGTCAAAGTTTCCTCACCACGCAGTCACTCAAGTTACTACAGGGTGCAAGACAGATGCAATCCAGACAAGAAAGTCTAATTTCAGGGAGAAAGTAATGAGGGCAGCACTGGACACGTTGCACTCAGGATATTAGCTGCATATCAGCCGAAGTCTAGCAGGTGTTTCAATATGAAAGTTTGAAACTGAGGCTCCTGATCTAGCTAGAGATGGAGAATTAAATACCAATAGTAGACGTTTGTTTTTAGAAACCATGAAGGTACTCAGATGACTTGAAAAGTCTACAGAATCAGAAAGCAACAGGTGGGGGGAGAAATCTAAGGAAGCACAATATTTGCAGTTTGGGGAAGCAGGGAGGCAAAAGGGTAAGTTGAAGGTTTTCCAGAAACAAGAATACTAACAAATGAAGCAGAGAGTAGATCCATGTATGATAATGAATGGAAGATGACTGTTGCCTTGTGGGCTAGGAAGGTATAGCCCACTTGAGTGATAGCCATATTTTGCATGAGTTGGAAGGGCAGAAATGAATTGAATGTTGAAAATTGAAATTTTATTAAGTGGAATGGGGCAAAAACTGTACATTACCTGTCCTGGCCCGTGTGTGGATCTTCAGGTGCTACTTTGTCCTAATGCACATTATGTATATAATGATGACAATATTGATAATAGATAAATTTGATTGAGCATGGCCCATGATCCAGGGACCATGTCTTGCTTCATAAGTTATCTTTAATTGTGAAACAGTCATTCAAATTAAATGTCTTTCTCTAACTTACAGATTGGAAACTGAGGTTTCAAGTGATATAAATAAATCTCCTAAGGCAACATAGAATAAATAGCTGTACCAGAAATTATGCCAGTTCACACTGAGTCTCATGTCTATGATTTTTCCATTAAATCAGGCTGTTTCCCATGATATTTCCATTTAAATATGGATGTCATCTTGATAAAGATCTGGTAGTGACCAGTCCCTTTCTAAGCTGTCCAAGGAGTTAAAGCTTTTATATCCTGCAAGTAAAGAGTGATCTACAATGCTAATTGTCCCTTGATGCACTAAAGCAGATGAAGCCTCAATAAATCAGAGAACAGTTCCTCAGTCCCTTCGAAATATCCAGAGGAAAGTATTTGATACATATTTCTTTCCTTGAGAATTCCTTATTACTAGTTTTTCAAGAGAAAGCCTGAAAGATTGGTCATTTGGGGTGATTTCTAATGAAGGACCCTACCAGCCTGAAGATACAATAAAGCATTGTATTGGTTTTATGACTTCAAGTTTATTTGAGTTCAGCTTGGCTGGATTTTAGCTAATATACTTTGAAAACAATCTCAATTTTAAGTAAGTACCTTTTAAATTTCATGGCTACTTATTTGCTGAAGCGTTTGGAGGAGCAAAGGGAGGGCTGTGTACATATGAATCATGTCATTAGAGAGAGTGAGAGGTCTCTGAACCAGGCAAATCACACATACCACAATGAATGGCCCTCCCTTGAGGACTACAGATATGTTTTCCAAAGATGCTCCTGCGGAAATTCAAGGGGCCAGATGCACCCTTTCTTTTTTTCTTTTTTCTTTTTTTTTTTTTTTTTTTTTTGCAGTGCTGGGGATTGAACCCAGGGCCCTGTGCTTGGAGGCAGGCACTCTACCGACTGAGCTATATCCCCAGCCCTCAGATGCACCCTTTCTGAGAAAGAAAATAATGTTTAGGAGAGCCAAGTTGAATATAAATATTGACCATTTTCCTTGAGTGCAGATACAGCACCTCTCAGTCCACTGCTCAATCCCAAGGCATGCCAAGGTCATGAAGGTGGACACATGTGGCCCTTATGACTCTCACATGACAGCATCATTTTAGGGGCCACCTCTTTAATTCTCTTTTGGAGCATATTTATTGACATTAAAAGAACAAAGCTTATTGAGTGAACTATCCGTCAGCTCTGGTTATTCTGTTTCTTACAAAACAAGAGCACAGCCCTATAATCACACCTTGATATTTTCAATGAAGAAAACACAAGAAGCCTTGTCTGATCCTGCCTTTATCTAACACCTATGTTAGATATGAACTGACACTTTTTTCTTTGGATTTGTTAATTTCATAAATAGTTGATGCTATTCTGTATGAGGCCCTTAATAAACACTGTTAGATAGAGATCCTTTCTAAAGAATATGGCTTTCTCATTAGTAATACAATATAAACAAACAATGGTTAAAATGTATGTGACATTAAAATATGTCATCAGTGTGGTGAAGCATAGGAAGGGAGGAGAAAGCGTAATAGGAGAGAGATAACTTCTATTTGAAAGGCCTCTTGAGGACTCTGACATTTCGAATGAAACTTGAAGGAAGGGGTTAACCAGGTCAGCAGTAACAGTGTTAATTTTCTGGGCTATTTGACACAAAATTCAGAAGAGTCACATTTTTCTTGAGAAGAGGCTCTGTGTTTTGTGGTATTCTGGCACAAGCATGAGGCAGCTTGATCCAGGAGGGAAATAAACTGATTGAAGATACTAAAACATGCTGGAGATTTTTCACATACTAGCTCATTTACTCTTCACCACAAGCTGCTAATGCTGGTGTTATGATCCCCATTTTAAATACAAGAAGATTGAGGTTCAGACTAAGTAAAAAATACTTGAGGTCATATCTTCAGGAACTGATGGTTGGGAATACCAACAATTTCTTTCTATTGCCGCATAGTCCTCAATGTATTCTACTAACATGTGTTTCCATAAGATACTAAATAGTATTATAAATAATTACTCATAGACACCAACATAGTTATTTACTCATATGTATATACACCAATGCTTGGGTTTCCTTGGTTAAATAAACATTTGGAAATTTGAAGGTAAGCAGTGTTAGCCCAGTGTATAATGGAAACTGATTGGCAAGGTGAATCTCCAAGAAGGCACTCGGTAGGACATTAGAGAATCAATAAATAATAACCCACTCCCATCAATGTTCAAAACTAATTCACAGATATATGAAAGAGTCAGACAGATATAAATGCAAGTCTTACATTTGCTACCCAAAAATGTGAGTTGAATGATGTGGCTTTGGATTTGTGGCCCCACTGTGCTTGTGACTCTTCACTTCAGAATTACATAGACTTACCCAGCCAGTCCCTGGCAAAGAAGGATGAATCAAAGTGGGCTTGTCCTGTGGAGAGACATAGTGGATCCTTTCTGCAAAGATGCAAACTTGAAAATAGAAGAGGAAAAGTGGTGAGTTATGGTATAATCATCTCCTTTCCCCAACCACATTAACCGGAAAAGAAATACTTTCCCTGGAGACTAAGGCAGCATCAGGGGACAGTATTTTTTTCTAATGGAAATTCCTTCACGTGGAACCACAAAGACAGAGAAAAAGAAGGTTCTCTACTTACAAGAAGCAGGGAGTGTACCTCAGCATTTTATGACATTATCCTATATTGAAGACCATAGTGCTTGCTAAAGCATCTTTTGGTACGGTTTGGAGTTCTCAGCACAATGACTCTTTATCCTGACATCTCTGATGGCTGCATCCTGTCTCCAGGTACTTTTGAAGTGGTTTCCCATCCTTTGTTCTGACCCTTTGGAAGTTGGTGATGAAAACCTTGCCTAAAATAGGAAGGATCATTTTGTCGCACAGGTTACTAAATTATTGCACATCCATTTTCTCTAGGAAATTTAATTAATTATTGAGTAAACATGGCTTCCTATTGATTCTATGTTGATTACTTTCTAATATGAAAAATGGAACCAGGCCATAATGCTATTTGAGCACGGAAGATTGGGGGCTCTTTGGTGGAACAAATCAAATAAAGGATATTGGCATTTCTGCAGAAGGACGGAGTCTGTCTCCATGTGAAAGAGGCTATCTTTCTACAATCTCAAAAAATAAACAAATTGAGATAGGAAGGAAAAGTCGTATCAGGAAAAAGATTTGAATTACATAGAAGACTTTATTAGTCATCGATCTTCCCGTGATAGTACAATGCCCCTTAAACATCATTAGAGTCTATTTATCATAAATAACTCTTCTGAGCCATCTATAAATGCTTCATATAAGCCCTGATTTTTAAATCGAAGGAGAGTAATAAGATGTGCTTACCGTTATGCAGATGAAGTAAGTACGCTCCTTTAGAAATTCATTTCATACAACATATTCTACCAAGAATGTGCTCCTGTGTGTATCTAAGGGAGTTTTGTAACAACGAAGTAAATACGTGGGTGGGAGAAGATGAGCCTTATCACATTTATCAGCAATACAAAATTGGTGGATTGATTCGATAACTTCTTGAACTTGTTCTGATTAACTTTATGTAGACTCCCACACTCCTTCTTAAGGAGTACCATAAGCTTAATAATGGAAAAGGAGTGGAGAGCACCTGATGGCTATTACACAAACCGAGTTTCAAAGCCAGACTAAAAGCATGAGTTCATTCTTCCCTGAGTGAAGAGATTGGCAGCTTCATCTTATCCTTTATTGAAATTAAAATGTCAGAAAAAGTCTGAAATATTTATGCTGGCACTTTTAAAAACTGTTCAATAGTCTTGTTTCCCAAGGATTATTGCTGAAGCTTCATGGTTCATATAAAGTGAAGGGGGAATTTAAGCATTAAAATAATATCTCTCTAGTGAAAATGTGCTTTATACCAAAGTCCAGTTACAAGTAGATTAATTCCTTTATACATTTTTCACAACCTTAAGGTTTTCAGGTCAATATTAAAAGAAGAGTTATGAAATTCAAAAGTAATAGAAAAGTAACTATTGCATTATATATTATGCCTTTTAAAAAATACTACTTACTTAAAACATTAAACAAGCATGTTTCCTTCTTTAAGGATTTTACTGCTTTTAAGTATGATAGTAACCCCATCAGTACATGCACATAATGATTTTATTAGGATTATACAAAAGAAAGAATGAATTTTATATCAAACAAAATGATAGAATTAAATTAGATAATAATTATTATTAATTAAGCATCTGAAAAATCATATTTGTATTACGCTCTTTTAATATCCTTTCATTTACTCTTTTCCCAACCATTTACTTCTTGCTAATTTTGCTGTTTTCATAGTGAATGGACATGTTCCATGGCCTTAATACCTTTAACACAGAGTTCCCAGGGCCTCATTTCCAGGGAGCGTCAGAGCACCTTCATTCTTCTGTACCTTATAAAGATGCAATGTGTTTAGTTAGGGTAAATTCTGGGCAATTCAAAGTTGAAATGTTCTCTCCTCTTATTTTCAGTTCTCCACATTTTTGGATAAGATGAGTTGTGTCTAAATTTTCCTCCTTATCTCTAAAAGCTTAATTTACTTTAGTTGTTTGGAGCCTATTCTGTTGGACCAGGGAGGTGTAGCTTCCTGTGACAACTCTGTGTCAAGGCTAGTCCAGAGTGGGTCACTGGTCAGTGGATAGTTATTGACTTGTCCTGGATTCTTGGTGTCTATCAGAGGCACTAGAAATATTTCTGTGAGCATTTCAATAGATGTATTTCTCATTCATCTATGATGACACAAATACTTAATAGAAACTGACCCTCTTAAAATATTTAAAGTCAATAAAGATATGCATTTCTGATTTTTTAAAACATGGATTTGATATATATCTGGAGAAAGAATACTAAAATATAAGCATGTCGCCAAGAATAATTGGAGTTCACTAATAAGAATGGCTGCTATTTTAAGAATAAAATATATAATTTAATAATGGGAGAGATGTAACTTGACCAGGTTCATTCATAGGCTAATTTCTGAATTACCTAAAATGTGCTTGTTGCATCAATGCAAAGGTATGGTTTAAAAATGAGCAATATTAATGGCATCTGATGAAGTCAACAGGTCTGTCCTTGCATGGTTACTAGTAAATGGTTGACTAGGACAAACTAATCCTTACTCACACCTAAAAGCTTCCAACTGTTTGAAGGTGAGAACAATAATTTCTTGTTCTTTGAAGTTATTCAAAGCACTGAAACTCTGGTTTAACAAAAGCCAGTGTCTTTATTAGTTCACAAGGTGGAAGATACAATTACAAGCACTGACTATTGTTTACTCTTATCATATATTCTTTGTATAATCCCAGAGTAGCTGGGAGACAATACAGTTGGTGACCACAACTGCTCCCATCAGCCGGATGACACTGGAACTCCACTCAGTGTGCCTGTCTTAGTTTGTCCAGCTCCAGCTTGAGGTCTTGCTGACTAATGCAGGCTTCTGAATTGCCATACCATTTTAGCAATGAGGACAATCTAGGTCACAATGGAAATAGTATTTAGATTTTTTGAGACTCTGCTTCTCTCCTTCATGATTTTTATCTTTTCTTTTTTTAAAATTTATTAATTTTGATTCATTGTACACAAATGGAGTACAGCTGTTGTTTCTCTGGTTGTAAATGACATGTACTGACTTTATTTATTTAATAGAACTTTTTTCTTTTTTATTTATTTGTTCTAATTAACTATATATGACAGTAGAATGCTTTTGACACCTTGTACACAAATGAAGCATAACTTCTCATTTCTCTGGCTATATATGGTGTTGAGTCACACCAGCAGTGTATTCATACATGTATATAGGGTAATAATGTCTGTCCTATTCTACCATCCATCCCATTCCCACCACCCCACCCCTCTCCTCATTCCCCTCCATACAAAGTTTGTTCATTCTTCCCTACTCCCCCTGCAACTATGCATCAGCATAAGTATAAAATACTAGAACTCAACATGTTTTGTGAGTTCTACTGCCATAAAAAGTTTGCTATTTGTTGTTGGAGGATTCTTAGCACATTCCAAATAAACTTACAAGATACCGCTAGTAAATAGATGTTTGTTCTAAATTTCAGCATGAAGGGAGAATCGAATTTCCTATTTTAACATTTGTGATAATCACTTCTTGTCCTTAAAGTTTGTATTTCTTAATTCAGCAGAAAGTGTGACTGAAGAAATATATATCCTCATATTTATGACCACATTATGCATAAGCACCAACAGATCTGTGAAACAATGAGGAATTGAACAAACATGGCAGTATTGGTGGGGTAGTATAAATAAGGGAATGTGTCTCTTTGTTTTTGGAAAAGAAAGATAACTCCCAGGCTCCACTGTCTCAATAAATCATCATGTCCTTGAAAATGCAAAAATATAAGTAGGAACACAGACTATTTGGAACTTGAAGCTAGTTAGTGAAGGTGACCATTTCAAAGCTGTATTGTATTCTCATCCTTTACTTGGGTGGTTCAGGGAGGTACTTCGGCTGTGGTGCTGGCATTTAACTGTAGTTACAATGAATTGCAGCCATGATTACAATTGTTTTGTGATGCCTCTGGTGTCATTACCAAGATGCGATTACCAATTGCTATATGAAATTAGTTATGCATGAAATGAATAGGAAGCATAAATACTAGGGGGGAGAGTCTGAGCATAGACTGCAACCTCATTGTCTTCCAGATCCACTGATGCTTATGCATAATGTGGTCATAAAACTTTAATTTATTTCAGAGTCATAGGACTAGAAGGGATCTTTAAAGGTCATCTAGGACAGCCCCCTGTTTCCAGGCCCTTGAGCAAACCTAAAATTATAATGAATGAACCATTTTTCCCAAGGGCAGATTAAATAATCATTTAAAGATTATAAGTTGAAATGAGTCAAGTTGTGATAGTAAGAGGAATTTCTACTAAGCAATGCAGGCCTACACTGTTCATTGGCCAACAAGTATAATATACATTTATGTGTATACACATTGCTTCAAATTAATGTATATTAACGTATATGTTTCCCTGACTTTTTAAAAAGATATTTTAATGTTAGAACATGATTTTGGTGTAAAGTTTTAGGGAATTGTCATTTTATGCAATACTTGTTTTTAAGGAGTGAGATGTTCCAAAGATTTTGTGTGAATTAAAATTTCTCAGGAGAATCATGGGACATCTCTCTCTCTCTCTCTCTCTCTCACACACACACACACACACATACACACACACACACACACACACACACATACACACATACACATACAACAGTCCAATTCATAGACTCACTCAAAAGTGAAGACACTTAAAAAATCTTTAGAAATTTGATTTCTATGTATTTGATTTTCTTAAAGTAGGCTGCAACTGAAGCTTTTCTCCAGTTAATAGAATATTACTAGTATTTTGTTCAGTGGTATCAAGAAAGATTTCTTACAGATATTTTAATAACTAATTGTCCCCACGATTGGGTTAATATCTTCATAAAAAATGAATTTCTTCTTCTGTCGTGCTTGTCATGGGACCCGAGTTTCTTGGCCAGGGTTCTAGATGCAATTAATGGCTTGGTGGGAGAGAAACATTCAAGCTGTGTATTTCATCATCCAAGTCACAGTAGGTGACAGGAAGTGAGGAGAATCCCTGTGAAGCCCTACTGAAGGTGGTGTCCACTGGAGTCCAGGGCCTTTAAGTCACTGCATGCTGTCTTAGCATGATGCAGCAAAGGCTGGACTGTGACCCAGGAGCCTTGCTGTCTCAGCTGAGCTGTTGGACTTTGTTCAGTTCCTTACCTCTCTTGGTCTCAGCTTCCTTGCTGTAAAATGAGGACATAGCTCTCCCATTTATTGTTGTAAGAATTGAATTAAATATCACACTAGGCTTACATAGCAAATTGCTATACACATAATAGACATACTGCAAACATGGGCTAACTGTCCCACGTCCTCTTTTAAAACAGAGGGCGACAGAAGATTCTTTTTTTTTTATTTATTTATTTATTTTTATTTAATTTTTTTTAATTTACTTATTGATTCATTGAACACAAATGGAGTACAGCTATTGTTTCACTGGTTGTACACAAAGTAGAGTCACACCATCTGTGCATTCATGCATGTACACAGGGCAATGGTATCTGTCACACATTCTTGCCATCTTTCCCCCCCACATTATGCATCATCATTCATTTATCAGAGAGACCATTCGGCTTTTGGATTTTTGGGATTGGCTGATCTCACTTAGCATAACAGTTTCCAACATCATCCATTTACCTACAAATACCATAATTTTATTCTTCTTTATGGCTGAGTAATATTCCATTGTGTATATATACCACAGTTTCTTTATCCATTCATCTACTGAAGGGCATCTAGGTTGATTCCATAATCTAGCTATTGTGAATTGAGCAGCTATGAACATTGATGTGGCTGCATCACTGAGGCAATCTGATTTTAAGTCCTTTGGGTATAAGCCAAGGAGTGGGATAGCAGGGTCAAATGGTGACAGACAAAAATTTTAGGATCATCTGAGTTCTTTAAAGGGAGGTAAAGAAAATAGTCAAATACAAAGGTGTAAGGACATAAACAGGACCCAATGACCCTGATTAGGAAACTATTGCATTGACATGAATGTTGGTATAAAATACTCTCCAAGGCAAAATTATTTTTCAGTCCATTTATTTCTACTCCATGTACATTAGTAACACAGAATTTTAATATGATGGTGTATAGAACACTAAATCATGAAGTGTGCCCCCTATTTACTCCTCCTCTAAGACACACTGTTCTTTTCTTCCAGTCCTTTTCCTTTAGAGGGATTATACTTCTGTTGTCTGCGGTCTCCAGCATGTGTAACCTGCAATTTTAATATTCGAGCTTACCTTATTTTCCTCATGAGTAATTCTGAGATTCACAGGCGGCTCTCTCAGCCACACAAATATGTATCATCTTCCCTTTTCTCATTAATATGGGAAAGTCATAGCATTGACCTTTAACTTGAGGAATTTAGCAATGTCATTTTCACCACTGAATCATCAAATATTGACATTGCGCTTCTCTAGCGCTCTCTCTTCCTGCTTGGCTATCCTGAGAGATAGAGATGGTGGTGATAAAATAAATAATATGCAGTGTCTATGGAAATAATCTTCATGGAAACTAAAGGGAAATTGTGCTGGAAAATCTGGGATACAGCATTAATGAAAGCACGATGAAAGGATGAACTGAAGAGAGAAGAGAATAGAATGAATGATACAGTAATACCAAGGACAAGGGAACCTTGTGTCCTAACCATGGGGCTAAGTTACACCCATAACATATTCCTTCTGCAAGGCTTTCTTCACTATGATAAGACACCGTAAGTGTGCTGGGAAAAACTGGATGGTTGAAATCAGGGAAGAGGTGTCATTGGATCTGTCCTATAAAATAATGTTTCTAGTGCATGAAGAATGAGGAAAAGTGCAAGGAGAGAAGCAGGAAGACCAATAGGAGACTCTTGGTAAAGACGTGAAAAAGAATCACAGTTTGAATTAGGATGATAGCGAAGTAGGTGATAATGTGCAAGTGGAAACATCCTATAAGGAAAAACTGAAGAAGACCAATGAAGCTCAGAATTTGGAGAAACCATTTAACAAATCCATTTGCTAAACTGGCAGACCCTGATCAATTAGGCTGCAGGTACCCAAGAAAACGAAGTTCAGGCTTGAAGATTAAAAAAAAATAATACAGCCCTTTTTAGTGTAGGAGTTACTTTAACTGTAATTTTCCATGAGACCGGCACTATATTTATTTAATGCAAATATTACATATGTCTCATTATGTTCCAGGAGATTTTATAAGTATTTTACAAAGAGTAGTTAATATAATCTTCATCATAATTCCAAGAGATTGGTAATATTGGTATCACTATTTTAGAGAGGAGGAAACTGAGACCCAGAGAGAAGAAATGATTTGTTAAAAATCACGTAACCAGAGAAAGAACTGAGATTTAGACCCAGGTGAATGTGCTCCAAAGCACCTATCCATTGTGCTGGGCTGCCTCTCCATGACAGCTTGGGGAAGTATGATTTCTAAAGTTTTATTGTGTCAGTTTTTGAGCCAAATGGGCTGGGTTCTCAGTGCTCTGATGAGCTGTGTGTGTGCATTTGACGTCATCTCTCTCTGTGCTTCAGTTTTCTCATCTATAGAAAGAATACTAATAATATATGTAAGCATGAGAACATTAATTACCCTGGAGTCATATTTATTAATCAGCAAGTTTTCTGACCTCATATTTGGCTTTAGGTTGACAAAATAATAAGTGAGTAATTAAATAGTTGAATTTTTAATTTGAGTTTTGATTTCATGTAAATAGAGCTAAGAGAAAATTGTCCAGGAGTTTATAATCCAGGGCTTTGGGAGTTGCCTTTCTAAAAGTGAGTCATACAGATAACCAGTCTTTCCGATACCCCACGTGGTGCACATTTTTAGGGTAGCCTTTTTCTTCAGGATGATGGTGAACCTGGGATGCAGACACCCTCCTCACAGTAGATGTGAGTCTGTCCCTGAGTGTTTTAACCACGCCCCAGTGGGAGTGCAATTACCTTATTTTTTGGATTCAATGGTCCCATTCCAAAGGTCAGAGGTTCTCCTGTGAGCTTCTGGCTAGCCCTCTCGTGATCCTTGTCAGCTTCCATTGCCTATGGAAGTGGGGTGATGGTAGCAAAGGTTTAATGCTGATTGTCTGGGGGCCAGAGAAGGTGGTTTCACTTTGTCGGTTTAAACTGGGGTGGGGGAAGGACGGAGCTCACACCTCAAGAAGGGAAGGAGAGGAGGAAAAGATCAGATCAAGAGGAAGGATATCACAGCTGTTGCTTCATTCTTGGAGTGGGTGACCAACATGATATATATATATATATATATTGTGTGTATATATATATATATACACACATATATAAAATATATGATATACATGGCATATATATAATGCATATATACATCATGATGTATGTGATATATATATGCAAATAATATATATTATAACCACGATATTTCTTTTAGGATGTCTGATTTTATTTTTACTGAGTATCTATGTCTTTGCAATCAGGAAACATGTATGTACAGGTACCAAAGTACTAGCTGCTCTAAATAAAATAATAATCCTCCAAATATCTGAAAAAAGAAATGGAGCAGCCCTGTATTGTTGTTATTTTTCTTCCTTAGCTGGACCTGCTGAGAAATTTAGTAAAAACAATGCCTTTGGTTTCCCAAAGTTAATTTTCTTCTCTCAACAGATACAAAATAATCAGTTTTGAGCTCATTAGGTTTTCTAAAATTTAATTGACTAAAGGTATATGAAACATAGGCAGATATTACACACAATTGTGCAAAATACTCTGATAAACACATGCAGGTACCAATGTGAATAAAACATGAGTTCAGTCTTCCAGGAACTTGAAATCTTGTCAGGGGGTTTGCTATAGCACAATACAAGGAATAGGACATTCTTTGAGTGAAATACAGACCTCAGATTGGGGAATGTTTGAATTCCCAAATTGACATTGGATATTGTATATGAAAAAGTGACTTTGATTTCTAATAGAATGGAAGACTTGAAAGTTCAGACATAGGACTTCTGCCACTCAAGCCTTTCACATTATAGACCAATGAGCAACAGTCAAGAAAGGAAGGGTGAGAGGCCAGTAGGGAAGAAAGAGCAGTCTTATAAACGGAAGAGAGCGTGGAAGGGATTGGACTGCAGGACAGCTGAGGGATTATTATTTCAGACTGAATTCTGCTGTAAATGGAAGTCCCTCCTAGAATTGGTAGGCACCTATGTATTTATAACCTGAATTTTGGGAAGCCAAATCCTATAACAATTTCTGTCACCTGCCAGAGCCTGGATCCTCCATTCCTTAGTCAGGAAGCACATTACCCTGGCCTTGTCCTGATTTCATTTTGATGTGGTTGGTGGATTGTTTGGACTCCTCATGCCATTGGGGTAATTTTCTTTTTCTCTTTTCACATTGGTTTTGGTAAATCATCTCTAGAACTCCCATTGGCCTCCTACAGCTTGCTTGAAACATCTGTGATGGGTTTTGCTTTGATTCAACTGCTGAACCAATTCAGAGCTCAGTCTTGCCTTCTAATTAGTCAAAGTGCATAAAATATTTGTGTGTATCCTGAGGTATAATGACAAAAGAGCTCTTTAAGAAAGGTGCATATTTTCCTGCATGAAGCTTTGACCTGGGGTCCTGAAGTCCCTGTGTGCGAGAGGCACCTGGAGGGACTGACTCTAGAGCCCCCTGCTTGCCCCTCATGCAGCTGGAGGAGGGCTCTTTCCTCCTTAGAAGTCATTTGGCCTAACTCTAATTAATACTTCACCTAATCTTCTAGTAATACCACTAATTGCTCACAAACCGGCAATTTAATCAACACTCCGCTAACAGGCAAAGTTTTTTTTTCTTCTCCACTTTTTTTGTGTTCTGACACAGTGCGAACTTAGGCAAGTATGTCCCAATTGCTTTGTTTCCATGTAATTTAACAGCACGACATTATTTTCTCATAAGAGGTGCTTTGAATTTTTACTGCTAATGAATAAATTAACTAAAAAAGGTTAATCTGCCTACATGTTTATGAAACATTATGCAAATCACTCTCCAAAAGGTTTAATGGTAATTGAAAGCAATTGAAAACCATGGTACATTTCCCCCAATTTCATTTATTTTTTTAAAGTATACCGATTACACAGATTTTTACATTTTACAGATGTGTATGTAGAGGGGCTTTTCTGTGACTCTGACATCATCCCTGCAGTTTAAGTGTGGCCTCCATTTTCACTGAGGAATGGCATGGCCTTTGGTAATTAATTTCAAAGCAAAGCTGTAAATATGAAAAGAATCAGTGTGATTAATATTATTACAGCGAGCAGCAAAGGAAGTAATTATGTTTAGACTTTCAGTGCAAAGCTTTGATAAAATGGTTCTTGCATGGAGTTCAAATTGCATGCAGTTTATGACATGCTGTTCACCTTGGCCACAGTTTATGTGAATGGCACAGGTGTTGAAGGTTGAAAAGATGTAGATCGCTAAGTATTTACTTGAGTGTCATTTTGTAAGGAAATGTTTGCCTCATAAAAGGCCCATTTTCCCCCATCTCACCCTGCTTTCTCCCACAGTGAGGATAGTCTGATTTACAGGATGGCAGGGGCATTTTAGGAAGAAATACGGGCAGTAGTGCCTGTGTATGCGTGCTTGATTGTGTGTGTGTGCTTATGATGGTGTGCACTGGCACACTGTGGAAAAAGCAGGGGTAATATACTGGGGATGACATCCTTCCTATTTGACCCTGAAAATCTACTTTTTTTTTTTTTTTTTTTTTTTTTGTGGTGCTGGGGATTGAACCCAGGGCCTTGTACATGCAAGGCAAGCACTCTACCAACTCTACACTCTAACAACTGTAGTTGTTCTATATCCCCAGCCTAAAATCTACTCTTGTAAGTCTGAAGGATCAGATAAGTGCCTAATGAGTCCCTGTACTGCATCAAACTGTGGTTCTTCATTCTTTTGGTCCCAGGCCTTTTTGCATTTTTGAAAATATTGAAGATGTAAGAGTGTTGTGTTTTTGTTTTTGTTTTCAAGTTAAATCCAGAGGCAAGCAGATAAATGTGTGACAATGGACTCTTTAGAGGGGAAAAATCATATTGGCTGATTTCAGTGCTAAAAATGTGCCCAGCATGACCGACTTCAACCCTCCAACTCCAGTTCAGTGAACTCAAAATTGGGAAGGTGTTTTTACACCTAGTTCCACAAGCTGGCACAAGTCCCACCAGCACACAAAATGTTGCCATAATAGAAGTTTAAAACAACAATTTTTAAAATTTATTCATTGTTTTACAAATAATCAGAAGCAGCTACTAAACTAAGGAGTCTAATACAAAATCAAAATGTGGGACTTTTGTTCAAACGTTATTTATTTGTCATTATAAGTCAAGGGAAATAAAACAAAATTATTAGCACACATTTTATCTTCCTATTGTGCAATGTCAGTTTTAAATACATGTATCAGAACTTTTAACTCCTTTTTGGAATAAATGGGCTTGCACAATGGATGTGCATTTCATAGCTCACAAGCATATGTGTATTTCATATATGTTAGCACAGAGGCAAGAGCACAAAACCAATTCAAATGTTCTTATTTTTCCTCTTGAGGTGCATACAATATACCACTGCTCTGTGTCTTCACCTCACTGATTTGTAAGGATGACACAGAACTCTGGGTGCCACATCATTTCTTGCCTTGTGTGTCATTATTTCAGTGCAAATGTTGACTAATAAGGAAGGGAACATAGGAAGAATGGATAAGCACTTGGGTGCTCTTAGTGTTTCTTAACATGTCACTTACTTTTGTAGGAATTTAAAGAAAACTCTTGTTTGAAGATCAACATTTTTACTCTGATGAATTTCAATCCAATGGTCTGCCTTTCGCTCTGAATAGTCCCTCACCTAGACATGATGTTGTAACATCACACATTTTTCACTGGAAAACTCTGAATCACTGAATTACGCAGGCATTAGGCATCTTACTACATTTGATTGATCTATAAGACAAAAATAATATTTATTAATATCACCTTCCAGTCCTATAAGAAGCGATCAAGTTTGTAGTAATTGATACAAGTCTTCAAAACTGATGATCATTTTCATTTGAAGCTCAAATGTTGTCATTAGCAACAAATGCTGTCATTTTTTTCCCTTGAAATGACAGATGAGGCTTCACGCATTTTTGAAAAAAGTATCTGCCAAATAATTATTTCTTTATTCATTTCTTTATGTTCAATGTCTACTGGTGCCACTGTTTTAATTTGTCTTAAGGTGCCAGTGGATCTGTGTTGTATATCACTGTTGTAAGTGTTAATAAAGGGCAGATGGCTGATAACTTTGGTGTTATTATAAATTTATTTTGACATTATGGACCCTCTAAATGGCTTTCAGGAATTCTGAGACCACACACTGGCAACTGTAGGTGGGAGATATTGTGGAAGGAGGTTGTACCCTGACACCTAATGGAAACTGGCTTCTGGGCTGTTACCAGCCCAACACCCTCTGAACCCCTTTTCTTCTCTATTAAGTGGGATGAATACCATGTGTTCTGCCAACAATGGTTTGATTCTAAGAATCAAATGATGAGTCTAGAAGAACTCTGAAGGCATAATGACCTCCATATTTGTCTTGTTTCTTTAAAATCACTACTGGTTCTTGTAGCTAATACTAATCACATCTATATTTGAATGTCAATCATTTTATGTCTCTTGTGTCTTTGGTGCTCACCACAATTCATAGTGTGTGATAGTCAGGGCTGGGATTTGAACAGAAAAGCCTGTCAGTTTTGCCAAGGTATCATAATACTTTTCCAGAATCCTGGCACCAATGTGGGGGTGGACAGAAAAAGTTTGATGAGAACAGATCTGACAAGAGGACTTAAAAGCAGTTCCATTCCTAAAACAATGGGGGGGAAACCCTTGAAATTCCGTAAGTAATAATCACAGATGCTCTTATCTCTTGGACACCATCTGGGCATCTACCATTTTAAAAAAAGTTTTTCTTCAAGAAATTAACAATGCTAGAAAACATGCAGGTATTTCATCTCTGGCTTTATTTGGAAGAAAATACACTTCAGAGCTCTGGGAAGAGAGAGCTTGCTGTTTCAGTTTGGTTGTTCTTAGTGTGGTTTCCTTGGAGGACAGATCTGGAATTAATTTATTACCTAGTAGTTGTTCATGAGTAACATAATTTTTTCCAGTAAAAACACTCTGTTCATTACCTATTGAGCAAATACTTGAAAATCTACCAGTGGGTCTTAAATATGAGGAGAAAAGGGGCAGTAATTAGAGTATCAAATATAACACAAAGTCATCACCCATAGGCCAGGTTGCTACTCTTGCCTACCCACCGAAAATAACTACTTTGCTCTCAATACGCAACCTCTCTGCCCCTGTCCACGTGAACTTTTGTCGTCATCTTAGGACTTATCGCAGACTGAATTTGTATTACTATTTCATGGAATCTGCAGTATCTTCAATGGTGAGATATTCTATTGTTTTTTACACACTAAAAATGACCAATGACATTATATTGTCTTATCGTTTTAAGTTTTTTACTATTGATTTTCAAACATTTTTCAATTTGATTATATTCCATAAACAGAATAAATATATGCTCACCATTTTCCAAACAATATTATCTTTTACCATTATGGCCTTGAACATCTGAAATTTCTTTTAAAGAAAGTTTCTCCCTTGGAGCAGAGAGCATTTTTTGAAAATCCTAAAGTCATTCTCTGTGTTTTGATAATGGTCCTTTTTATATCTTACTGGAAGATATCAACAAAAGTTTTGAAGTCTATTAACTAGAAGTCACAATACTTACATGTCTACTTTAAGAGGTTTAGGGATGGGTAGCAGACTAAAATGTCAAGGAGCCAAAGCTGTCTCATGCTATCAAGAATCAGAGCTGCATTAGCACATGCATGGACAGGGATGACATAATAATATTGCCACCTGGCCTGTAGCTGAAAGAAGCCATCCCAGTTTCAGAGAAGATAAAATGTATAGGGAAAATGAGATGCAGTAAGTATCCTTTAATTTTTAGTGCTCCTGGTTACTTTTCTCAGTGGAATATAAGCTCAGTGATAGTGAGACTGGAGTTAATTGTTCATCCAAGCATCTGGGTAGAACTTTGCACAATCAAGGCATTAAATACACATTTTAAAAATTAAAAATGAATGAAAGGTCAACACAGTCAAGAAAGCCTTTGAGTGACATGGAAATTGGGGCTATTCGAATCAACCAGGGTTTTTAATCAGAAAGACCTCAGACTTACTAACCCTGCTCTGACACCAGTATGTGATAAGGCATAAATGTGGAAAGCTTATAATCTTCAAAGTGGAAGTAAAACTATTTATCTTGTGAGTTATAGTTTTTATAACTTTTGACAGACAGTGTAGAGTCTGACTCAGTGCAGGGTCCATAGGTAGTTTCTTATCAAGAGGAAGAAAAATCTCTCTGCAACTCTTTCTAACTAGTGCTAATTAAAACTCCAGATCAGGATTCTAGTTGTGCTGACCCTTTTCCTGATTTTCAGAGTCTACACATTTATGGCAGAATAATTGAAAATAGAACTTTTTGTGTTTCCACATCTGGAGTTTGTGTTCCTTTTTTTACTCCAGTCTGGTATCTGAAACCTGGAACAAATGAGTGCTAAGGGGCCAGGCACAATGAGGATGGGGAAACATCATTTTTGCATTTTCTACAGCTTGAAACAGAAATCACAATGTATTGATATTCCTTTGATAAGTTGAAAGGTTGTGATGTTTCACAGCACAGAATTCACAAAATCTTGGTGGGTGTTGGTGTCATACTGAAGACAGGAGTCTGATAAAACTAAAATTCAGAAAGTAACTTGGTCTTTATCCCATGTGACCAGATTCTCACAGGAGTTCAAAAGAGGACTGGGTTTCTTTCTGCAGAGGCAGCACTGAAGAGTGGAGTTGATTGGTTTTTCTAATTAAATCAGATTTTAGGTAGGAAATTGAGGTCCAAATATGAAGGCATCCCATAGTACTCAGGGATGGATCTAAAGGGAAGAGATGGAGGTATGGCTCAGTGGTTAAGCATGCCTGGTATGTATATACATACATATATATGTATGTATGTGTGTATATATATATATACACACATATATATATGCATATATATATGTATACGTATATGGAAAATGATTTTCAATTTCATTACCTCGTCACTTGATTTTTTGCCACAGTACCCAAAGTTATTTGAATGTCAACTTTTATCTTGCAAATGTACCTATGTAGGATTTGGAGAATTTTTCCAATGCAAATTGACTGGCATACTAAATATATAGTCAACGTTTTATGACACTCTTGTTTTCTTAGTGATAGCTACTCCAGAAATCAAGAAGAAAGAAATGAAAAGTGCTATAAATTGAAAACAACTAAAGAAACTCTCAGCAGGAAGCCAAAGTAGTTAGATATTTTTAAAATTATAGCAATGATGCTACTACAACATGCAGAGGAGATTGTGAATTCAGTGGAGTGCTCTGGAGATCTAAAAGTAGAATATATGAAAATATTTCATTTAAATGTTGAAATTCTAAATGACGGAAAACAATATCAGTAACCTCAAGAGAATAGATGTCAATGTTGCAACTTTCAGTGAATTGGATAGATGGCGGTATTTTCAGAGCATATCTATAACATTTATTTTTGACAGCTAGAGTTATGATTTTAGTTTCAAACTGAGATAGAATCTTCAAATAATTCATCAGTTTATGTTTAATTCTGCATTTGGTTTGAAATATGTCGTCTATAAATCGTGTCCCATAAAGTTGTTTGTAGTGAGAGTGTCTCTTATTTTATTGCTTTTTCAAAACTTAATTCTATCATACGAATGTTTTGAAACGACTTTTGTTGATCTTGTAACATGCTTTTTGCAGGTCTCAAATCACTGTGATCTCAAAAGCCAAAATGTTCAAGTTTCTGGCTTCATTATTCACCCAATCCATTGGACGGTGCACAGTCTCATGATGTCAGAGGATAGACTGGACTCATGTCTTATATCAAAATAAACTCCTTGAAATAATAAGAGTTAGATTTAAACAAGAAAAATGACCATTTTCCATATCTTTTTCCTTTAATTTCTTTCCCTAACTCATAAAGCCAGGAACCAATTTGAGTGTTTAGCTTCCCTTCTGGTTTGATTTCTTTCATGCCCGGTGATGCCCAAGGGAGCTTTCACCTGGAGCTATAATGGGAAACTTGGCAGACCATAATATGTCACTGTAGTGTTTTTCTCAATTATATACTTTTTTCCTTGTGTTTCTTGGACATATTTCAGATGGTCTTGATCATTAAGTTTCTGTAAATGAATATTCCTCAGAAAGTGACTTTAAAAATATCCTTGTATAGTAATTTAATAGCCTCATGATAGACCCCATTATCAAGATAGACAAAATTACCCGTTATTTCATGTATAAAGATGTGATTTAGAGATGAAGCTGGGTGAAATTACTTGATATGGATATACTAGTTAAAACAAACAATTGCATTTTCCCTTCTCTGTCTATTTCTTGTTGATGGAGTTCAAACAGTGAAGTAACATTTCTTTGAAGACAGAAGGACAAAGCAAGCTAAGGAAATGTCAGTACTTGAAGTCTTGTGACAGTTAATGGAAAACTCTCAATATGTTAGTCATTTTATATATATATATTGTCAGTCTTATTATATCATCTTAACATGCTTGCTTTATATTTTATTTATCCACTCTTTTTTGCAGCAACTATTTCAAGTATCCATTTATGTATTAGGCAGCATCCAGATTTAAGGAGGAGGGACGGCAATTAAACAGGGCAGTAAAATAGGTGTTCCCAAATACCAAGAGAAAAGTACTTGCAGAATATGGAAATGAGGGAGAATAATTAGATTATACTTGAGAAGAAAGAATACTTCCTGCTGGGCGCGATGTCGCACGCCTGTAATCCCAGCATTTGGGAGGCTGAGGCAGGAGGATTGCGAGGTCAAAGCCAGCCTCAGCAACTTAGCGAGGACCTAAGCAACTCAGTGAGACCCTGTCTCTAAATAAAATAGGGCTGGGAATGTGGCTCAGTGGTCGAGTGCCCCTGGGTTCAATCCCCAGTTACCCACCCCCCCAAAAAAAGAAAGAATGCTTCCTTCAAGAAGTGACAACACACACTGAATTTTATTATCTGCAGGACATTTAAGACAAGTTTCACTTGGTTAGCATGGGGGCATTTTTAATCACATATAGGGCTCGGAGGCAAATGGGTAATTGATCAATAGCAAAGAAGGGTACCATGCAGAGTATTTCCTTATAGTCTTTCAGCTCTCAGGCAATTTGTTTTGGCTACTTTCACAATCAGTAGCAGATCCCTCAAAGTGCCCTTGGATATATAAGTAAAAGAATGCGAATAGTTCTTATTTAAAACTGCCTGTGACTTTTTCTGCCTTTGAAAAGGAAGAGGGACATGGGAAATATTTTTAGTTGGAAAATAATTTTATATTATTCTATACAAGGGGATTAGCATGTAGTAGAAAGAAGAGAAAATCTTCAATCCTCTACTCATTCTTCAGGACTGATAAGTTATCAGCATTTAAAAAAGTGAGTGTTATTCAAAGTAGAACAGAAAAGGAAAGACACACTCAGGGTTGTGAGCATTAGGAAGCTGTGTGGCTCTGTTTAGCAAAGGCAGGGGTGCCCGGAGGTATGCGTGCCTTCCAGAAAAGAGACCAAGTTCTTTGGATAAGTGGGCAGAGCCAGTTAAGAATGGCAATACTGTTTAATTTCACTTTTGTTTGGGTTTTTTTATTACAAACCTTGTAAACTTTAAACAAGAATGTTTAATACACAAATGTCTTGCTTTTGAGGGAAATCAAAGAGTAGGGCTGATTGCACATATGGTTTAGTATGGAGCATTGTGAAGAGAAAAGCAGAGACCCAGTCAGTTAGGTGCTATGGTGGAGGACACAGGGGGCTATTGCAAGGATATGACTAAAAGGACTCAAGACAGTTTTGTATAAATATCAAAGGCAATATGACCACAGCTGATACCTGGCTGCTATAGAACATTTTACTGTAAATATAATGCAACATTTTCACACCTCTAAGACAACATGGAAGTTCAACCTCCAATTGTGTATACTGCTGAAGTGGACTAGTGGCTGCAATAATCTCAAAATTTTAATATCCATTATAACAATATTTTCTTATATTTTGTTTTAAAAATATTTTTTTACCTGATTTAACTTCTTGATTATATTATTTAAAAGCAGCATCCGTATAGGTATTAGGGAAAGAAAGCTTAATAAGCAGCATATGATCTTAATGCATGTATCTGAAAATTGATTGCTTTTTGAATACCGTATTTTTCTAATAAATGAAAACACAATTATCTTCGCTTAAAATTATCTAGGAACATTCATCCCATACATTTATCACCTAAAATACAAATAATGTTTTCTCAACTATTCAATAATTGTTAATGTGGCCTATATTGTTCTTTTGATTACAGGTTAAAAGTCTACAAAAAATTATAGCTATAAATCTTAAATTCATTAATCCGGGTGAAAATACTTGATTTCTAAACAGTGCAAAGCATAATTCATTATTCGGTTGTAACTACATAACTTTTCCTGTAGTTTGGATATGTTGCTTCACATTGTTTTATTCCTTTTATGCAATCTTTTAAAGCTACAAAAATGGAACATATTTATATTCTATGACTCCAGCAAAAGAAGGCTGGGCTAAAGTTTTTTGTAGAAACATTGTTTAATATATTCACAGCCAGTCCAGATTCCTCAAAACTGAATTGGATCAAATAATCCAATTTGCTTTTTATTCTTCAAGGTGCTTGCATTCTGTATTTCATTTAGTTTGATCAATAAAAACATCCAGGTCTTCCTCAGTATCATCAGTCTTTTATTATTTTAGAATTTAATTTCTAATGTTTAGCATTAAAAGAAGAGCCCCTCTCAGTGAGTCTCTAGGATGGCACTGAAGGTTTTAAGTAAAACCCAAATCTGTTCTCAGTTAGGGACAAAAATAAACTCATGAGGTGATTTTATTCTTTTTTTTTTTTTACTATTTTATAATTAATGATTATTATTTTTTTATTTGCTTATTGATTCATTGAGCACAAATGGAGTACAGCTATTGTTTCTCTGGTTGTACACAAAGTAGAATCACACCACCTGTGCATTCATACATGTGCACAGGGCAATGATGTCTGTCACACATTCTGTTAATATTCTTACCCCCCCACCCCCGACCCCACCCCTCCCTTTCCTCTATGCTATCTATCCTTCCTCCATTCTTGCCATCCTCCCCACTGCATTATGCATCATCATTCGTTTATCAGAGAGACCTTTCGGCCTTTGGATTTTTGGGATTGGCTGATCTCACTTAGCATAACAGTCTCCAACATCATCCATTTACCTACAAATGCCATAATTTTATTCTTCTTTATGGCTGAGTAATATTCCATTGTGTATATATACCACAGTTTCTTTAGTCATTCATCTATTGAAGGGCATCTAGGTTGGTTCCACAATCTAGCTATTGTGAATTGAGCAGCTATGAACATTGATGTGGCTGCATCACTGTAGTAATCTGATTTTAAGTCCTTTGGGTATAGGCCAAGGAGTGGGATAGCTGGGTCAAATGGTGGATCCATTCCAAGTTTTCTAAGGAATCTCCACACTGCTCTCCAGAGTGGCTGCACCATCTTGCATTCCCACCAGCAATGTATGAGTGTACCCTTTTCCCCACATCCTCGCCAACACCTGTTGTTGCCTGTATTCTTAATAAAAGACTAATAACCCAATCAATAAATGGGCCAAGGAAAAGAACAGACACTTTACAGAGGAAGATCTACAAGCAATCAACAGATTTATGAAAAAATGTTCAACATCCCTTGTTATAAGAGAAATGCAAATCAAAACCACCTTAAGATTTCATCTTACCCCAATTAGATTTTATTCTTATTAGGCTCTGTGTACTTTTTCAATCTCCACTCTTTTGTGAAATTGAAATTGTAGATCAAAGCTAAATGGTCAGTGTCTCTTTAATTTTGAGAACGTGCTATAAGGTACTTGGCCTCTAGTCCATATAACTTGGGTGTGAACATGTCATTTAGAAGATGCTGCTGCACCAACTGCCCAAATGCATTTTAGAATGAGCGATGGTCCCAAACCCTCCACAATGCTATCTGTACATTACCATCGTGAGGAACTACTTTGCATGAAAGTTAATTCAGCTTGAGTCTCACAGAATGTTTCCTGTAGTTTGGATATGTTACTTCACAGAAAATGCTGGTTATTGTGACAAGAAATAAAGTGAAAAGAGAAATCAGGAAAAGATGCCTCTAAATACACCAGAATAGTATCAAATTCTTTTGAGTCCATGTCTTTCCTAAGGGACTCTAAGAAATGTCTATGTCTTGAATAACTACTGTCCACTTGAGTTCAGCCTTGAATTGTATTTCATTGAAAAGTGAAGCAGGAAAACAGCAAAGAGCATAGCTAATGAGATTTCTATGGTCACAAAATGTTAACTCATTTGATTTTCCTGAAATTCCGGACACAAAGCAATTCAGCACACATTGCTAGATGTAGCCTGTGGCCTATATTAGACATGTCACTTGGCTGAGGCCCTTTGAAGGTATTACATATGTCTACAATATAGTACTGCTCGGCTAGGGTAGAGGGTTTCATTGTGTGATCAACAGCCTGAGGACTCCTGCGTTGAACTTGAAAAATGTTGGATTGTCAAAGCAATTGCTATACCGAGCAGAAGTATGTGATCCAAATTTTATATTCTGGGAATTAGAAGTACAGTTTCATCATAGTACTCATTGAGAGAGCAACTTGTCACTAATTTAAATAAAAAATAAGACATTCAATTGGAAAGGGGAAGGGTAATATGAAAATCATTCACCGATCCCTCCTGAATGCAGCATAAAGCTACGAGATGCAACAAAAATTTGGAAATGCAGTTATGAATGTCAAGTTTCAAAAGCTTTCTTTGTTCCTTTATCCAACTGCTTGTTCAACTTGATCACTTACCAAACATCTATTAATTGAAATATCTTCTACATGCCAAATACTGTGCTTTGGTCATTGGAAAAATCAAAGGAGTGTATATCAATGTTTTGTAAATCTAAAATTATGAGCTAGTGTATATAGAGAACTAGTCAGAGTTCAAAGTCAGAAACAATAAGCTATGTCAGTGATACTTCTGCTGCATGTCCATGAACGTGTCTATGGGTGTGTGTGCATGGCACACTTGGTGCACAATCTTTTCTCCCTTTTACACAGTGATTTTGTGCTTGCATAAATTAACATTCCCATATCATATACACAATTATGAAAAATAATGAACTGTATAATAAGCTATTTGGCCCCTCTACCAAAATAGGAGAAGTGTGAATTTAAGCAGTTCTATCCACTTTCACACACATTTTTGTTTTAGTTACACTACTCAAGGAACAGATATATTCATTAAACCTCTTGAATTCTTCATCTTTTCTTGACAATTACATCAAAGAACATGTTATTCTGTTTTCTAGAATCATGAATTGAAAATATTTCCCTATAAGGGACCAGTCTGAAATCCTCTCTGGAATTTTAGAGTCCTTCTTTTTCTATGTAAGTAGAAAGTTTTCAATGCTTTGAAATTTATTTTCTAATGGACATTAGAAATTTATTTCTAATTATTATTTCTAATGGAAATTTATTTTCTAAAAGACAAATCATTCAAATAAGTCAGTTTCATGGAGTATATTACTGCTCTTACGTGCTCTGAAGAAGACTAAAGGCAGGCAGGAGTCAGGTAATTCATGGTTGGTGATGGTACAATTTAACAAAGACAGAACCAGGAAAATATTTTACTGAAAAGATGACATTGAAGCAAATCTGAAGATGCGGCTGTGTGTGTATTGGAGGGAGATAGTTGCAAGCATGAAGAAACCCAGAATAGCCCCTTGTTCCTGGTATGTCCATGTGGCTGGAAGAATGTGAGCAAGAATTACTGAACTTTGAGACCAGAGAAAGATAGCGAACCAGACCATGGTACATGTTGGAGAGAACGCATCTATTAAGAACTTGTCCCTTTAGTCTACTTGTGTTGGAGATATTTTTAGAGGCACTTCATTTTATACTAAGCACTGCTTTGTTGGTGATTTTTGAACTAGCTCCATGCCATTCTAATAATCTGATAAGAAAACAGAGAGAAAAATCCATGGGTCAGTGGTGGAATCAGTTAAGATGTTAGAAGAGGGATTAAGGAACTGACAGTGTCTAGCACTTTTCCTGTAGTTTTCTTGGTGGTGTTAAAGGTATGATATGGATGGTGAAAGGAGGATTATATGAAATTCATTGCTTCTTCCAAAGAGATGCAAAGTCATGTGATCATAAGATTGAGTTGGTTTTTTATATAAAAATGATTCATATCATGTATCTTGTACAGTAGGAATGCATAATTTTGATGAACATTCAATAATGACTGTAGAGCTGGCTAAATCTAAATATTTGGTTCTAAAAGGAAACAGTGGTAAAAGAAACATTTTATACCTTATCCTTTTATTTGATTGGCATTCTATTCATTAGATATCAGACTCCCATTTAGGAGAACATTCTGGTTTTTACAATGCGTGTTGCCCAGTCAAGGTCATAGTAGTCACTCAATAAATACCCAGGGATAGATGAAAATGTGTACATGAGTGGTTCTGAGATACTAGATAATCATATAAATAAAAATATATCATAAATCAATATTTTAAATAATTATAATCAATGTAATGCTCTTTGCTTTAGAAATAGATAAATTATTTTCTTAGGAAATAGGGGTAGTTGAAACATGGGTATTCATTGTGATGGAATTCAAAGAATTTGTGAGATTTACTTTTTAGTCTAAACTCAAAAGGCTTATCAAACGAATTCCTCCTATTCTTAATCTAATAAACTTCAAATGAGACTACAGCAATGATTTTTCAAGAAATATTTTAGTCACTGTAGGTGAAGCTAGTGGCAGATTTTTCTATATCTGTGGTGTTATGAAAAAAAAAAGATTAAACTAGGTAACAGGAGGTCTGAGTCCTAGCTCTGATTATTTTATTAACTAATTTATGCACATCTGGAAACACTAACATTGGTGTCTGTGTTCTCCTCTGCAAAACAGTTACGCATTTAGAAAACTAATGCTGGACCCACATTGTTTGAAGCAGTTTGTGTCTGCTATCTCATTTAATCTCCTTAGTATCCATTTTGTAGGACTGCTTCTTAGAATATTCCATGACTTGTGCTATTTTTGAGGTCACTTCTAACCCAAAAAGTCAAATTTATTCAAATCCATGTGTTTATGTCCCCATAGAACAAAAGAAAATAATACCTTGCAATAGAAAATGGTGGTAGCTGACCAGGCAGAGAATCTGATATTCTTTTATCACCTGCCTTATCATATTAATGGTGAATGAATATTGAACTGAAATTTTGATGTGTAGCCTAGATTTTTCAACCTCTGGCTACAGAGTTGCATATTAGTACATGAAATATGACTTCTATCTGTAATAATAGAATCTCTGGGGGGATGTGAGGTAATTAAAATATCGCTGCGCACACTTGGGCAATAGCCCATAAATGTCACAGCTTCAGCAAACAGAGATTGTGGAAAAATGCTAGTTTCTAGAAATATGTTCATGTGATCTTGTTATAGGACAACTTTTAACTCCTGTCAGCACCGCAATCTCACCTAATGATTGTTACTCTGGGTCTTGAGGGAAGAGAGGTATTTACTCTAGCAATACAAACCAATAGTGTCTGTATTCCTTTTTCTATTTTGCATAAAGACATGGATCAGAAGATTCAAATAAAATTGCCAAACACTCACAATACAATAACTCAGAGAAACAACAAGATTTTTGTGAATATATGTTTCCTTATCAATCACTATGTTTTTTTCCAGTGTGAATTATTTTCCGGGTATTTTCAATAGAAATAAGGAACAGGTATTATGTGTCTATTAGTAAATCTTCATATGTCTTCAGAAGGGAATCAGGAACAAAGGAAACGTTTAAGTAGAGGTAAGTAGGATAATTTGTTTAAGTATAAAAGGAGAATGGAAAACAAATTCTTATTTAATAAAGGTTTGAATACAAGCATGTTTCCTGTTACCAGTAATTATTACCTAACTTGACAAGCCAGCAAGTAGTTATTGGAAAACATTTGTGAAAATATAGTATCACTTTACCACTATTGGCCCATAACTGCCTGCATGAATAGTCGTTGCTCTTTATCACCGACGTTGCTTTTGTCTCTGCTCTGATGAGGACAGGCAAAACTGTGGGTACCAAATCCTGCGCATGGAGCAGCTCAATTACCATTTGGACTAATTTGAATCCCATGGGACCATGCCACATTTAAATGATTGATATCGATTCAAGAAATAGACCTCAAATGAGCTGGTACAGCAGACACAAAATTAATCTCTGTTGAAATGTGAGTGAAATTATGATGAGGGAAGCTGGCCAAAGACTTCCCTGGTGACAACAGGATCAGCAAGCTCTATGATGATTTTTAATATTTGCTCCAATAATTAACAACAGAAGTTTACATCAGGAGACTGGATAACAGAAGCATTTATGGAAACAGGTTGCACAGAACAGATGTAGGGAAGGCCCAGGGAAGGCACTTGGTGTTGAGAGACTGGTTATGAAATGTCTGAAGCCTCAAGGTAACAAATCAAACCCTTCAGAGAAGCTACATCATTAAATTCAAGCTTTTTTATTTGCTTCTGGGTATTATATTCTAATAAATTGCGTTCTGTTTTATACATTTTTACCAAAGACAGGAATACTTGAAAAAAATACATTAAAAGTCTCTACCAGTCTGTAAACACAGAAGGAGTTGCTTAAAATCAAGAAATAAAAAAGGAAAGAACAGCAGGAAACAATATAAAACAAAAATTAGAATAGTTTTTAAAAAGAATTCCTATACATTCTTGTCCTAATTCAGAGAAGGGTAAGAACAAATATTACCGTCTACCATTTGACCCTTTTTGCTGTTCATTGATACCAAGACTCCTGGAATTCTGGACATTCAAGATTTGTAAAATGCAATTTCATGGATTTTGAGTAGTAAAAAGTGCATAGAATATGGCAAATAGTGCCAGGTAGGATTCCAAGGTAGAAATGGCACCTTATCATGTGATTTTACCTTGTGCTTCCACCAGGGGGCAGAGTGGAAGAATTGCACCTATGGAGATGGTAGGGGTGTTTTCATGGTTGGCTGTTATCACATTGTCATATGTGTAAAAGATGCATGGATCGATCGTGTCAATATTAAGGGAAGAATACAGCTTTTTAGTTATTTAAATATTCAGTTATCTATAGGGAATTAAGAGTGGGTCTGTGGGAGACAATAGATGTATTTTTTAAAAAAATAGCAGTTACATGATGAGCATTCATCATTAATATTTTAACCAAGTCACTGATAGTAGCCATTAATAATAATAGTTCTGACTTTCAGGTATCAGAACTATTCAGTAAAAGTAATGAGCATCAGACCATGGCTAATGTCTGACTCTCAAGTGGGTTTGACTAGTGGTGGCTCAACTCCTGGTTTAGGAGTTTCGTGAAAACACGACAATCTCTACAGGTAGACACTGATGGTCAGAGGTTAATAATGTACTGTTGACTGACACAGATTCATTGCTGGCTGTTCTCAAGTAAGAGTTGGAGGCTGGAAGGCACAGAGGTGGCATCAGTGTCCTAGAATCCAAGGTTGGTCAGGATTTAGAGCTGAGATTCTCGAGGCGTCACAGAGCATTAAATTAGAAATGACTACAGATAGCAAAATACTATGGATGGTTTCTAGGTCAGTGTTGCTGAGGCAAATTCTCTGAAGCTTGTTTATAAAATAGGGCAAAATTGGCTACTTCAAACTGATTGTTATAAATCTTTGGATTGAGGGTTGATAGAAAAAAAACGGAAAATATCTTTCATATAGAGAAGATAATTTCACAGGCTATTTAATATGGTTTCTGTGGTCAAGGTAAAAGGGCATTTTCTGAGCCTTTAAAAGACATCTGAAAACTACTGAAAATCCAGGGACACGGTTTCCTTGGTGGTCAGAGGTTGAACTCAATCTGTTCCTCCAGATCAAATTATTTTGATAAGTATGTTTATGATAATTTTATCTGCTTTAAAATCTATTTTATCTTCAAGTCTAGGCCCTGGAAAAATAATGAAATCATTGTAGTCTTGTCAATACACATAGCCACTATGATTCCTATGAGAAATCTCAAGCAGACTAATTTTTTAAAAGTAGATATTGGTATTCTAAACTCTCTGTATTGTCTATTAGATCTCATGGATCAAAGGGAGTCTAAAAGAGCATGGTACTTATTTAAACATAAAAAATTCTGGAAAACCAACAAACCAAAAAAAAAAAACTGAACACAAGATTTAAACAAGCACCTCACAAAAGATTATATACAGATGACAAGTAAGTGTGAAAAAATGCTCAGTATCATACTTCATTAGGAAATATGAAATTAAGATAACAATGAAAAACCACTAAACACTTAACAAAATGGAAAAAGTACAAAACAGTGATGATATCAAGTTCTGGCAAGGATGTAAAGCAATGAGAATATTCATCATTTTTGGTAGGAATACAAAATGGCACACTTTGAAATATAGTTTGGCTGTTTCTTACAAAACTGAATTTATTCTTAGCATATAATCTACTAATTTTGTTTCTTGATATTTACTTAAATCAGTGGAGAATATATTTCCTCACCAAAATCTGTACATATATGTTTATGACAGTTTTATTCACAATGTCAAAATATGGAATAACCAAGATGTCACTCAGTGGATATTATGGTTTGGCTCTGGATTTTCCGCCAAAGGCTTATGTGTTGAAGGCTTGGTTCCCAATACAGCAAATGTTTAGAGGAGAGGCTTTGGAGAAGTGATCGTTTCATAAGGGCTCTGACATCATCAGTGGATTAATCTATATATAGATTAATAATCTGATGGTAATAGTAGGAGGTGGTGGAAATTTTAATTGGTGAGCCTAGATAGAAGAAGTAGGTTACTGGGGTGTGCCCTTGAAGGGTACTTCTTTTCCCCAGCTCTTTTTTTTTTTTTTCCTGTCTGCTTCCTGGTTGCCATGAGCTGAGCATCTTTCCCCCTCCATGCGCTCCCACCAGGATGTTCTGCATCACCTCGGGGCCAAAGCAGTAGAGCTGAATGCCAAGGACTGAAACCTGCGAAACTGAACCAAAATACATCTTTCCTCCTTTAAGTTGGTTTTCTCATGTATTTTTCACAATGACAAATAACACAGTTGAATGACACAGTGAGTAAATGAATAAGCTATGATATAACTATATAATGGAGCATTAATGAACACTGAAAAGAAATAATCTAACCCACCACAGAAATATAGGAGAATCCTTAAGTGCACATTTCTGGTGGTAAAGGCTGAAAAATACTATAATTTCAACTATGGCAATCTGGAAAATGCAAAACTAAAAGGATCAGTGATTTCCATGATTTGGGGAACAGGAAAGAGATAAAATAATCACACCACAGAGAATTTTAGGGCAGTGAAACTATTTTATATAATACTGTCATGGTGGATTCCAGTATTACACATTTGTCAATACCTATAGCATATACAACACAAAGAACAAGGCTATGTCAACTGTGGACTTGGGTTGATAATGTTGGCTTTGGCACATGAGTTGTAACACATGGTCCACTCTGGGGCTGAATGCTGTTGTGGGAGGCTGAGCATGTTTGTGTGGATGATATCTGTGGGAATTTTTTGGACTTTTTTGTTTAGTCTTTTCTGTGATTGTAAGAGGGCTCTAAAGTCAAATCTATTAATTGAAGGAAAAGAATGTCTTTAGACCAATGGAAGAGCTCAATTGATCATCTTAACACATTTCCTCCATCAATCTATATTCTTTGTGCTGGGAACTGGTAATGTACACAAAGGTGATTTCCTAACCTCTCATTGTCCAACCTGCATAATGGAATTTGCATGAGGTAGTATTTCCATCTGGTCAAGTTTTGAACTCAGAGAATCAGAGCTTTGACCTCTGACATAAACCCTACTACCCAAGTAACTTTGGACATGAATGATATGCAACTTTAAATACACAAATGTGTAATCTTATGAGATATCTATAAAGATTAAAAGAGGTAATATGCTTAGAGCTTTAGTATGATTCTCAGTACATGTACTTAAAATATTGTGTTATTGTTATTGAGTGAATAAAGCAATAGTAATCGGGCATATTTCTCTCTCTGTCTCTCTCGCTCTCACACACACACACAAGAACACTTTTCATGGCAATTACTAATTTGCAGCAAATGAACTCATATTTTGCATCTTTTGGCCAACTCTTTCATGTTTCGTATAAGTGGGATACTCATGAGCTTATGTGAAAAACATGCATATTTTTTATTGAGCTGCATGCTGGAGTCAGGTGAAGTTCAGGTAGTGTCAGAATACATGTTTAAGTCACTAAGTATGGGATATTAGCATTTTCTGTTACCTTTCTTAGGCTGTTCTATTGAATCATGGTTCACATATCATGCATCCATTGATTTTAAAATGTACTATTCAGGAGTTTTTAGTATATCATCAGAATTGTACAATGATCACTACAACCTATTTTAGACAATTTTATTCACACAATTTGCCCCCAACTCCTCTACAACCCAAAGCAAACAATAATCTACTTTCTATTTCTATAGATTTACCTACTGTGACCATTTAATAAAAATGGAATCATAAAGTATGTGATATTTTTGACTGGCTTTTATAGCATAGTGTTTTCAAGGTTCATCATGTTTTAGCATGTATCAGTATTTCATTCCTTTTTATTACCAAATAATACTCTATTTTATGGATGTACCACACTTTATTTACCATTCATCAGTTGGATGATTAATCAATTGACTATGTGGGTTGTTTCCATGCTCCTGGAAACTGTGAACTTTATAAGACACACATTTGATATGTAACACAAAAATTTCAATATTATATCACATATTGTATATTTTACATGTCATGCTATATCCAATTACTAAAATTCCTTTCTTAAAATCAGTCAAGGTAAAGAAACTAAATAGCCAATCTGTAATTCCCATATTCTGTATTCATGACCGTGAAAGAAATAGCCTGTGTCTCCTTTGATGTAGTCCTTTCTTTTTCTGTACTCATTGGAACTTAGATTTGCATTTCTTATTCTTATTTGTAGTTAAATAGAGTCACATAACTAAACTTTAGCCTGTGAGTGTTAATAGAAGTGCTTCAAACAGGTGAGAAAAAGTTTTATCTTGATTCCCTGGTGTTTTTATTTTTTTGTCTTCTGTACACTGCAATGGAGATGTGAAGTTGGGAGCAGGAACAACCATTTCGGACCAGGAGGTGAAGACAGTTTGTGAAGTATGACAGTAAGCTGAAAAGATCTCAGACCCCCAAATCATGAGGCTGCCATGTCAGCCCCAAGTGGCTTAATTCATATTGTTATTTTGAATTTGTGTCAGAGCAGCTGAAACTACATTCTAATAAGCAAAGTGCTTCATCCATAAAAAGCTTTGTTCTCTATGGCAATCCTCTAATATGCAAAAGATGCTGTTTAATTTAAGTATATTCTAGAAAAATTTTTCTTTAATTTGATTTTATATAACAGTGTTCACAGACGTTTTCCCTTACTGAACCCAATCTTTATCAAAGTTTGTCTGAAGTTTCCTCACTTTGAAAGGAGATTACCACTCTAGATGTGGACTAAGAAAGAGAATAGACTGATTCCTCTCAAGATAAGTAGATATTTCGTTATTGAATTAGCTTACCTAACAACCTCCTTTATTTATTCAATTAGTCATCAGGCTGATATTACATTACATGGTAGCAGGTAGGCAGGTTACTGGAGTAATCAAACTCAAATATGCTCTGAAGACTTACTGAGCTTGCAGGGAATTAAAACAAGCCCTTCCTTAGCCAGGACTTCCCTATGGTGCATCAGTGAAATTCATAAATTAGAGACATTACATGTACTTCAAATTTAGAAAATTTCATTGTGCTGTTTGCTCATATTGGTCCAACCTGTTAGGTTCAGTGTCAAGGTTTGAATGTGCCCCAGGAAAAGGCAAATATTTTTATCACCCTCAGATATTTCTAAAACATCAGATGCACATATAGGACTATGTTGCTAGGTGGGCCTAAAGAGTAGAGAGGATGATGCTGTAACTCTCCAGCTCTCCATCTTCCCTGCAGTCTCTCAATCAGCCCTTTCCCTCTCCATTTCAGACAAGACTGTGGTGCTTGCTGGCATTCGTAATCTTGGTTGCACATGGCTCCTCTTTCTGCCTCAGTTTCAAAGGACCAGCTACTAGCGAGGACATTGGGCACAGTGTTAGTTACTTCCTTTGAGCCACTTGCTTTTCAGCTGAATTTTCTATTCCTTTTGAATTTCTCCCCTTTGCCTGTATTTTCTCCTTGAAAGCCCCTCTGCCAACTGTCAAATAATGTCATTTCCCATGCATCATTCCCTTTCACTCCTTTATGGGGGAGCTGGGATGAGGGACAGTGAACAACTAACTACAAGGCTAAAACACTGGCAGTAAAGAAAGCTCAGCAAGTCCTCTGAGAAGGGGCTTCTCCAGGAGCCTGTGCAGAGGGAGAGCTCTCAGCTCCCTTCAGATCTCAATTAACCCTGTCCTCCCCCATATCAAAGGTGGACTAGATGCCAAGAGACCTCTGCTTTTTCCCTCACTGATTAGTTTCAGATGAGTCACACCATTCCTGTAATCATACATGATCATAGGGTAATGATGTCTCTCTCATTCTACCATCTTTCCTTCACCCGCTCCCTCCCTTCCCCTCATTCCCCTCTACACAATCCAAAGTTCCTCCATTCTTCCCTTACCCCCTCCCCCACGTTATGTATCAGCATCCACTTATCAGAGAAATGAAACACAAAAGCAAATCTATGTGTCAGAGCCCATTCATCCACTACTCCGAGCCCCAGACATTGTTAACCCCATCAGAGTGGCCAGAAATGATCACCCCCTATGCCCCGCCTCTCCATCCCCATGCCCTTGGAAATCACTTTGACTTTCTCTCACATCAGCTTGATTTTTTTCTATTTTCCTGGTATAGGTAGATCATTATTAGGTTCAGAAGCCAGAAATGCACAAAGACACAAATTTCCGCTCTGCAGGCCCCACAGATAATTACTTCAACTTCTGTCATGTACTGCAGGGGTGTAATTCCACTGAGATGTTCCACCTTACCTGAACCTAGTTGCTCACTGGAGAGGAATGTGATCTTGCCAGGATGTTTATCTCCCCAAATCTGTCCTTGCTCTTTTTGAGATCCTCATGTTGTATCTTAAGTAGTTACAGGATTCCTAGACTCTTCAAACTCTCATCCAGATATTTAGTTTGCAGCTTGTCAGAACATCATTCACTAACAAGAGAAATGGACAAGTTTCCACTAGTAACACACAGACCTGTCTCCATTGTTATTCATATTGAATATTCATATTGAATTAAAGCCTTTCTTTTCTTAATTATTTTGATTGGCTCACACTTGAGGATATTTATGGATGGAATCTTCAAGTTCACCTGAGTGGCATGTACTGAGAAGAGGGATGTGGGTTTTAGGGACATCATAAAGAAGGCAGGGTCTTCAAAATCAGAAAGGAGGTGGTCAGTCCAAAGTGTCCCAAACCCTGAATGCAAGTTGCCATCTGCAGGGGTAAGAAAGAGAGTGGTGAGGTGTAATATCAGAGAGTATTTGTGAGTGTCCCCTTGTCAGACAACAGAAGCACACAATGGACTCTTCAGTGAAGTGGGTAAAATCTAGAATACTTATTTATTGATTTGTACAATGGTGTTTGTACCACACACACACAAGTGTGTGAGTGCACACACACAGTCTCCCCTAGTCCAAATTGCTTATTTTTTGAAGTTTAGCTTTGCTTAAATGATCTGATCAAATCAGATTAAAATTTTCAGATATCAATTTGCTCATTTCAGTGTTAAGCATTTAAAAATGTTACTTGAGATATTGAAAATGATACTTTGCAGTTTGAGAAGATGCTTTTATATTGATCAGCAAGAAAACCCTTATATTCAGGGTTATTTTTCCATTTTTAACTGTAAGGGAATCCCACTGATATACCTTATCTTTTGTCACAAATCCATGCTGTTCTCTTTTGGAGTGTCCCCTTATTTATTCATTTTCAAAAGCTCCTCCTTCATCTGATTCTGTTTCCTAGCTCCAAATGTGTAGAATTAGGGCAAAAATATTAAATAAAAAATGACAATATTAAGGACAAAAGAACAGTAAAAATATTTTATTTTCATTGTCACAGAAACTCCCTCCTCCTCTCAGATACAAATTTAACACATGACATGCATGGGAACCTTCCTCGCTGAGGTGAAGAGGTTTAGGTGGTGGAAGACTATTGGTCTCTTAGAGGCCACTGGCATAATACACCACAGGACTTACGTGTGCAAGGGACAGAGCTTTGGTGATCTAATAATTCCTCATATTCTAAGTCAATAGAATATTTGTGTTTGCTAATTTTTCTAAGAATCTGACCTAGTCCGAGAAGCAATAGATCTGATTTGCTGACAGCAGAAAGTCACTGACTAGCTTTAAGGAGTGTGGCTTTGAATCCAATTTTCCACTTTTTCAAGAACACCATGGTGGCTTGATAATTAAGAGCAAATGGCCCTGCTGATAAGATCTGCAATATTTGATACATGTCCCACAAGTAGGAGATACATTCAAAGATGAGGAGGCTCCAAGCCAGACTGTACATGGGAGGGTATAAAATGTCATTTCTTGCTACTGATTTGGACCTGGTGGGGTGAGAGGTTCAGAGGGACTGTAGTCCTAGGACAATCTGGCTGATTGCATAAAAGTGATAAATGCCTTAACAAAGCATGCATCTGAATTAAAGATGAAATAATTTGAAAGTCAATTCAACATAGGCTTTAAATTGCTTTTGGCCTACAAGCTTAATACACTGGCATACTCACATCATAATTAAGCCTGGGAGTTAAGTTCTTAGAGAGCAAAGTGATCACTCTTCCAAGACAGGCAGGGACCCTGTAATCCTTATATCCATACATGCCTAAAAAAAGGATAAATTGAAAGACACTCTTGTGTCTTAAAAGGCTAAAGGTTGTGTGTATGTGTAGGGGGAAGAGGAGTCAGTATATGTGGTTTATAAACACAACGACCTTTCCACAGAAGCTCCTCATTCACATATAGAAATGAGTCATGTCCAGGGGCCATTTTGTTGCACTCAGCAGATACAGTGCATGTGCTTAGATTGGATGTGAGGTCAGTAGCCATTGTTTTGCCCACAATGAGAGGGGGCTTTGAGAATTAAGGTTCTGCCCTCTTTCTTCCTGGTTTTCTCTGTGAGTGTCCTCACTGCAACGTCGGAAGGGGGTGAAATAGGCACTCAGCACAGCACAGTGTGCTGCATTTTGTTCGAGGGCTCAGTCAATGGTTGTAGCTGTTGCTCATCAGTGTCCTGAAAACCCACGATGCAGAGCCATCTGGCTCTGGGAGTCGACTTGCTTAAGAGGACAGTTAAATCAGTTGCTTTGTTTTAGTCAGCTATTTAGCTGCTGTGACCAAAAGACCTGATGAGAAAAATTAGAGGAGGACAAGTTTATTTTGGGGCTCACTGTTTTTGAGGTCTCAGTTCATAGATGGCTGACTCCATAGCTCTGGGCCCAAGACATGGCAAAGCATCAGGGCAAAGGAGTGTGGTGGAGGAAACCTGCTCAGGACATCACACCAGGAAAGAGAAAGAGAGAGAGAGGAAGAGAGAGAGAGAGAGAGAGAGAGAGAGAGAGAGAGAGAATTCTCCTCTCTTCTCCTCTCTTCTCCTCTCAACAAGTATAAATAAATAACCCAAAGGCACACTCCCAATGACCCACCTCCTCCAGCCACACCCTACCTGCCTAAATTAATCCCTATCAGGGGATAAGCACGCTGATTAGTTTAAGGCTCTCATAACCCAATCATTTCACCTCTAAATTTTCTTGCATGGTCTCACACGTGAGCTATTCGGTACACTTCATCCAAACCATAACAGACTTAATTTCTTTTATTCCCTTTAAAAATCACTATTGAATGTTTCTTAAGTGTGTTTATTCTAAGGAATACGTAGATGAGTATAAGGCAGAATTCCAGTCTAAAAATAATGCATGATTCTGTGGAGGCAAGAAAGAAGGATCACCACATCCACAAATAATAAAGGGAATCAGCCATGGGATGGGAGAGAATGGGGATGAGAGATCAGGGCACTTAGGTGAAAAGCTCAGCCTCTCCAATTTCACTTTGAAACACAGAGTGGTGAGGTTCCTCCTATGTAAGTCCCAGTGACATTGTTCTCACAGGAATCAGATGGTCCCTAGGTGGATGAGAAGGACACAGGCTGTGGCTGGTATTAAGCCCTGTTCCTCACCTGGGTTTAGGTAGCGTTGCTCAAATTGTGGCCCAAATGCCCTTCCTCAGTTCTCTGAAGTGTCCGCCAAATCCAGATCCATGCTACCTGCCCAGAGTCTCTAATCCTAAGCTTTTGGAGGTAATACCGAGAACCTAAATTTGAAGCAAACTTCTCTGTGGATTCTTCTAGCCGCAAGAATTTTTAAAACTTAGTGACCTGGGGCAGGGGAGAATGCTATTGGATAGGATTGTCAGTGATTTCATTGAGTGTTGGTGGTGAGGTTTGGACATGTCACGATAAGTAGTTTCTTTTCTATTTAGTTATGCCCAAGCTTAGTTACATGTAGATTAGATACCAGAAACGGGGGAAAACATGATGAAAACCACAGAAAAAGAAAAGAGATCCCCCACGGATGATCCTAAGACCTCCCTTTCTTACTCAACTCCTGAGGAGCTTTCTAATTATGTGTCAAAGATTTGTGTCAGAGCTGGCAAATAATTAGCCCCTGTGCCTCCCTTTCTATCACTGGCACCCAGAGCAGGCATTACTCACAGGTGGCCAACTTTCCAGCAGATCCCTAACGTTGTGTCACAATTTGTTCCAACTCCCCGCTTCATGTCACCACCTTCAGTCAACTGGAGTCTCTACAGGTGGTGAAGCCTTCATGCCAGACGGGGCAAGCACAATTAATTCTTGTCTCCTAAAAAAGCAAGACACAGATGAAGAGCCAATTCTACAAGTGTCTTGGAGGGACTTCTGACTGTACTTGCCCCACTTTCCTTCCATGAACCTCATGTAATAAGGCAGTTGTAAGGTTAGGTCCTGTGTTTAGATTACATTTCCTGAGACTAAAAACCCAAATCTCAGTCTGAGAGTGGGCCCTGGGGTAAGAACCAATGCTATGCATGGTTTAGATAAGTTTTCTGCTGGAGAGAAAAGCTCAGGATGAGGTTGTGATCAGGTGGCAGACTCTGACACCAGGTTGCATGGGTTGCAATAGTTATCTGTACCTTCCTGGCCATGAGGATGGAGAAGCCCAGATGCTTCACCTTCACCTCCTCCTCTGTGAAATGAAGGTAGCAATGTTAACTACATCCTTGATACACTAAATGGCATAATATACAGCATCGGCCACATGGATACCAGTAACTGTTAATTCACAAGCATGCTTCTTTTCTACATTTGAAGATTAAGACCCTAAAAGGTTAATCAGGATGTTAAGCTACAATAGCGGACAAACAAACCAAAACCGCTTGGTATTTTTTTGTTTGTTTGTTTGTTTTTCAGTTTAAGTTTGAGTGGCAGTCTAAAACTAAAACCAAATTCATATATGATCTCATTCTTTTTACTGGAGCAGGAAGACACTTAAATAATTTCAGTCCAAAACCAAGAATACTCTTTGCCTGTTGAGACCTCAGGATTGTCACAGAGGGTTTTAGATTGTGTGACTGTGACTATGGGAGGTGGCTGATTGGCAATCTGAAACAGGAAAAGAGAGCCATACATCTCTTAAACAATACACTGAAAGATACGATGGTTGTAATTCTGACTCTTGGTAGGAGAATGCTCTCTTAGCGTTTTCTTTTAGGATTCCCTGCAATCAATATCTAAGCCTAGAATATGCTGCAGTACCTGCTCTGCTACAGTGAGCATCTGCGGGCTTCCTTCATCCCCGTTTTGGGAAAGTAATGAACTGTTGGTTATAAACAGTTGAAAACAAATGTGAGAAGGTCATTGTTCTGCTACACTTTGATATATTGAGAAGTGTGAACTTTTGCAAGGCTTCTACAGTACTGTCACGCAGGAAGCAGTGGAGTAAGTGGATTCATCTATCACTGGTGAAAACACGGGCACAGCATCACTTCTTGAAGGTTGAGCATGGAAATGCTCAACCCTGATTAAGCGGCCATAATTCCTCAAGGCTGTGACATGGCTGGCAGGCCTGGGAAGCTGGGGCCTTAAAATATAAATTGTTGGAATTTATAATGCATTGTCAATCTGTCAGGGGAAAGAGAAGGGTTGGAGTCTCCCTAAATTCAAACTATTGAATAATTATTTCAACATTGTCCAATGCTGATTCGTAAATGCACTTTGATGGTCAGGAGAAAAATCCCTATAGTTTTTTTCCCAATTTAACATAAGTATCATGGGCTTCTTGCATGTACTATAATGATAACACCTAGTCTCTCTAACATCCATGCCCTCTTTGATAGTTTGGGTGATTAGTTAGAAGTGTTATTTTAAAGTATGGATTGCAAGTTTGTGATGATTAAGGATGCCAAGCAGTAACTTATCCTTGAAATTTCAGACACTTATGTGGCAGAAATGAAAAATCAGCTGGCAAATGCTATTATTTAGTCCCTTGGAGAAGTTTCCCCAGATAGTCTGCACTTATCCCAGATCTTCCAAAGAATGAGAGAATATGCAGGTAACTTATTGGAGCAAGACACAAGGCATATGTCTGGCATGCAGAACTGAGGCTTGAGTCATACTTGGACCAATTTTGAGTCACATCCCTAGAAGTCAAGGTTATGTCAATTATTCTCTTTCAGAGTGTTGAGCACATGTATGTAGGAGTAATGAATAAACACTAGGTAAGTAGGGATTTTATTATCAGTCTTAAGAATCTAAGTCAAGGAAAGTCATTGCTGGAAAGGATTTGAAAGGGATTTTTATAGCTCTAAGACATGTTGTCTGGTGAGAACAAAAATATTTATTCAGTTCTTACTATGTGCCTTGCTGAACAGCATGGAAGGGAGACTACCTTTAAGTAAATTAACATCTGGGAAGACAAAACTCAAAACAGATAAGCATTAAACATATGGAACTGTGTGCATCTGATTGTTTTAGGAGGCAAATGGGATCACATGTATTCAAGAAAGTACCATTGGATTAGAAGTTGGGGTAGCTAAATGAAGTAGATAGAGCTTCAGAAGAGCTTTGAATACAAGGATAATTTTTAAGGTTATATGGAATATTCCTTAGAGTAAGTGAAGTAACATGGCACACTAGGAATTATGGTGTTCATTTCTGAGGTTAGAAAAAGAGAGTTGAAAGACGGGTTTCATGAAAGACATGAGAAGTTCAATAGCATGATGGTAAGACTTTCTGCATTTGCTCAATATTCTAAAATACTCCAGAACTTCTATTAAATCTATAATCCCTAGTGCACATTTTGCTTGTAACTGTTTTCTTCACAAAGGACCTAATATGCGGTCTTATCCTAACCTGTCTATACAGTTTAGCAAGCATTCTACTCAGCCCTTGTAGCTATAAAATCCACTCCTAAGGGAATGGACTTCAGCCTCACCACACTCTCTGTGTTCTGTCACTCATGTGTGTGTGTCTCTCTTTCGTTCCCTCTCCTTATGTTGCACCAATGCAGTCTTAGCACCTAACATAGTACTTTACCTGTAGTAGATATAGAGAAAATACCTGGTGGTTTAAATTTGTAGCTGCCAATCTTTCTATAAGTAGTAGAACAATTATTTGATGCTCAGTATATGAAACTAGGAGAAGCAAATGCCATCTGCCTCAAATTGAGCAAAGGAGTACTATTGGAGAAATGGGGCGCCTCTGGATTGGGCCGGTCTTATTAACTACTGTGTTCCTGGTGTCTTTTTGCAGCATCTGACACAGAATAGGCGCTGAGATTGTTTGACGAATGAATTAATGTGTATGCTCAGGTGGTCACAATGCTGTTCATGCACTTCAGTGAGCTCACAAATGCAGCACCTATCAGCACTCTCTGCCTTTGTCAGGTTCAGACAGGTGTCTTTACTGCAAACAAATCAGCACCCACTCAGATAGATTGCTAGCTACCCCAGTCTCATTCCTCTGTTTCTTCTCTCCTTGGAGAGCACTGCATAGAGTAAGGTATAAAAGGTAAGCTACCATGGAAGAAGACAGGCATAAACTTTATGCCATCTTTAATTCTAACAGTGTAAAGAACAAGTCATGCTTGACATGAGAATGTATAACAACATTCTCAATCTTTCTTTGTCTTTAAGTCAACACAACTGAAATATTAAGATTTAATTCTTATAACAATATGTCTCTCCTTGAAGCTGGACAAAACAGTGGCTGTAACTACTGTACATTCTCCTCAACCTGCATATCCTCCAGCTACAAATGACATATTTTCTGCATGACTTGTGGTCCTCCCTGGAGAGACTCTGGAGAGAGATATAAAAACCACTTTTTCTGGGAATACTCACCTTTTGTTTGGAGCTTTAAATGAAAATAGATTCCACAATTATGACAGAAATAGGACACTAGGGTGCTTCCCATAAAAACCCAAACAGGAAAAATTATTTTGAGTTTTTAAATGGTATGCCAGTGGAGTTGACAGATGATCTGGGACTATCCCTATTTGAGCGAAGAATTACAGAGAAACTGAATACTGAAAGAGTCACCATCATGTGATTATCAGAATTAGAATCATATGAGAGAGAGTATTTCATTTCAAAAGCCAAGTTCAGTCTTGTCTGTTGAGAGCTCCAAATAGCTTTAAAACATGTAAGCTTGTCTGACTATCTTGAGGATGAGCAAGGTACTTTTATACACAGGCATTGTGCCATATCTTATCATGAAGTCAGAAAGGGAGAATTCTTCTCCTCCAGACTTGTAGATACCCATAGTATGCCACAAGAGATAGGCAACATAGCCACAGACACATTAGCAGGTGCAAGTGTTCTGTCTGGTTTTATTACCCTGAACCCACACAAGGGATTCCACTCAATGGCAAGGATATATCTGAGTAGTTCAGAGTGATTCATTTGCACAAAGAAACAGCAAAGTGGGAACAGTTCTCAGAGCCTTTGGCAAGCATGTTAAAGCAGGCCCATGACAGATGAACTCAGTGAACTTGCAGCTTAAATAGCAGTTGGGAACCGGGAGTGCTGAGAAATGAATGGGCTGACCTCACAACAGTGAACAAAACTTCATGACTAGAAAACACAAACTTTTGGGCCCTTGTGGGAGAATGTATCCCATTATGTAGTGTTTAAGGGGAGGAGACAAGGGTCTTACAGTTATACATGTCATTAATTAAACTAAGTATAGAGAGGCTGCTGATGTCTACCTTGCTGCCTGATTAACATATTGGGTCAAGAATGTTAGATATTTACTGGCTGTTTTTGCATCAGAAACCATGAGGGAAATAGCCTCTCAGAAGTACATCTATAATTCATGGACCAAACCAGAAGCAGTGCACGCAGGCTTACATTGCCGTGCGTTCTTTTCCCTGACTGGAGTGGGAGCCAGCCATGCATACAGGAGGTCACATCATGCTGTGAGATTCCATTTCTATTTGCGTTGTTCCAAGATGTTTTGGATATCCTGAGGCATGGGCAAGGACATTGGAGGAGAATGGAAATGTAGGTTAAATTAAAGAAGAACTTATTTAAATTTTTCAAGGGCCTGTAGTTACCAGCTGGATGAAAAATGAATTATTATAGATCTGGAATGTGTAAGGATGCCTCATAGTACGATTGCCAGATTAAATTGTAAATATCTATGTGCAAGGTATTTTATTACTTTGATATTCATGATTACTTAGTAAAGGTATAGCCTTAACTTTTGTGGTATTTTTTTTTTCATATGTATTTGTATTTGCCTCTAACTTTATACCCTACTATATAAAAGGCGGTGTTTTGTTTTGTTTTTGCGGCTATCCTGCTTATATTTTGAAATAGATGTACTTTATTGATACCTTTATGTTGATACATTTGTTTTGAAAATTTCAAACAGAATCCCTGTTTATTATTTTTCTGAATTTTTAGCAAATCGTTACAAAAATTAAAGGAACAAATTAAAATAGTTTGCTATTTACTTATATTACTTTTTTCAAACTTCAAGTTTTCAATTGGGGATTTTAAGTCAGCCCTGAGGCCTGTGTAGCTAATCAGTTTCACAGTTACATAGAGGCTCAAAACCCCACTAGCTAACCACCAGGAGCAGCAGGCTGATCTCAATAATTGATCAATTCCCTGGACAAAAGGGCAAGATGTGGCTGGCAGAAGGCTATCAGAGATGAGAATAAAACTTCATTGGTACAGCCTGAAATAAATCACTCTCCATCAGTATCCTTTACCTGTATTCTCATTCTCTTCCAAATATGTTTTAGTTTAATTAGTTTGAAAAGGTAAAATAAGTACAAACTGAAAGTGGCCTCTTAATACTCTTCTGCAGATTTTAGTTGGTTAAGCACTTTCATATTCAGAGTGGGTAATGGGATCAAGACAGTTAAATATGATGTGTGCTAGTGGGACAGCTTTTCTTTAAGATAACATGGACAGAGAACTGTGAATTCCATAAAAAGACTTCATTCTCTGGAGATTGCTAAGTGGGTAACTCTGGTTGCTATGTCATATGATTCTGGACTCAAAGCAATTTCCAGACACATCAGCCTGATCTTGCTTTATTCTCTTTCATTGAGATTGTTTCTGCATAAGCATGTGTTTTCAAAGCTGCATTCCAAGGCTATATTCTGGGACCATCACACCTCTCATTATCTTTACATCTTGATGACACACACTCACCCAGTCTCAAACCCTTATTTTACAGCCACATCTAACATCCCTCTCAGTCTGCTTCCATTGGCTTGTAAGCACAGAAAAGACAGAGTTGTCAGAGCCATCAAAACAGACCAAAGGCTGTTGATTGACCACATAGAATTGGGTACACATTCAAAGATGTCTTTGGATCTGTTTAGACTGCATAAATATGGGCAAATTGTGGACACCTGCAAGCCAGCTGTTGCTTGCAGCTCAATTTCATGTGATGTGGGAATCCCAGAAGGTCAAAGGGAAGAACCATCTAATTCTCTGTTCTACAGACACACGGTAGTGCAGGTGGATTCTGGCCCAGTCCCAGTGTCAGAATGCTGAGAAGGAAGGGTGGCCACACTGACACTTCTTCCTATTGTTTTCATCTGCATCTTGTATTCATGGAGTTATGTGTATCAGTTGAGACAAGCACTCTAGAAACTGGAAGTCTTTGTTCTTTCTCTAACCAGCTGAAAATTGCCAAGTCGGGATAGACAATATCTCCCATTCCTTGTTTATGCCTTCATTTTTATTTGTAAATGAAATATGCTTCATGCAACAAGATGATGGGAATCAGTTTGCAAAAGACTCAGTTTATGAATTTTAGAAGTTGAGAGGAATCCACAGTTGGATTATTTATTGTAAGGAGGGCAGTCATCTCTCTCACTTTTCTTCTGATGTGCCCTCTGGAGAAAACATCAATCAAAATGGAAAAACAGAGAAGAATTAAAGTCAAGAAGAAACTTAGATGAAGCATGTGGGAGTTAATAAAAAATATTATGGGTACTAATAATAATTTAAGAATTTCTTTAGGGGGGTCAAGAATAATATGAAAGGAGCAAAGACAAATTTCTTTTACAAGACAAGAGATCAGGAAGAATGAGTAAATCAGGCTTTAATGAGGAGACTGATAGTCCCTTTGGGATGTCTGAATCTCTGATCTTCCTCCCAAGCTCAACTCGGTTTGCTTGGATGAAATCATTTAAAAGGCATAGACAAGAAACAAATTGTATGGTTGCTGCTCTCTTCTTTCTTCCTCAATCAGACTTTCACAGTAGTCCAAGAAGGCCTCTTTTCCTCCATGGAAAAGATGGAGGTAGCCATTCCTCCTTTCCAAAATCTGATTCCTTTTTCTAGACCTTTTCTCTCTTTAAATCTCTCCTTCTGTCTCTGTGCTTAGCACTACTCATAGTCTTTTATTTTATTTTATTTTTACAGACTGCATTTTGATTCATCATACACAAATGGAGTACAACTTTTCATTTCTATGGTTGTACACAATGTAGATCCACACCATTCATGTACACATACACATGCATAGGGTAATACTGTCTGTCTCAATCTACTATCTTTCCTTCCCTCACCCCTTCTTGCTCTATTTTCCTCTACGCCATCCAAAGTTCCTACCCATGATCTTTTTTGCAATAAAGGAAAAGGATCTAATCAATTCAGTTGCTGTGCAGTCTTTTCTTTCAGGAATGATATTGCTTTAACTGAAAATTAAAAAAAATAAAATCCTAGACTGCCATTTTATAACCCACCAAAATATGGAAATTACAGGTGTGTTAGTGAACATCTCTGGAAGCTTCTTGACTTGTGTTCAGCACTATATCTATCACTTCCCTATTTTCTTTAAGAGAAGACCTGCCAGTGCCTATGTGGGTCTCTGAGCATGTCATTTAGAGGGGGAAATCTCATCAGCTATCTGTAAGTATTATGGTATGACTGGGTGCACACATGCACGGGAATTCAGACAAAGGTGGAGAACGTGGGACTGGGAATGTAGCTAAATAGTAGAGCACATGCCGAGCATATGTGAGGCATAGATTCAATCCCCTGCACCACCAAAAATAATCAATCAATCAATCAATGTATGTTTGGGAAAGAAAGGAAGTGGTTTCTGTAGCATCTTGACTAAAGCCATTTCTCTGTTAAAGAAGTCTTGTTTTACTTAAATCATATTTGCTAGATTCTTTGGGAGATGGAAACAGCTTAATCATCAATATGCTCACCCGGTTTGCTTGAAAAAATCAAGAGGCCATTCTCTCATTAGTGAAAATCATAAAACTATGCAAAACTTTGGTCCCTGTGGTCTTGCATGATTTGCTTTTCTCTTATCCCCTATTTCCTCCTTGGTTCTATGAGACTAGTTATGGATAATGGTTGCTCCATAGAAGTTTTAATCGAGCAGCTTCCTCATTTTAATTTGCCTCCAGATAATAGTTTGGTTTCTTAATTAATGCTGTGAAAACACACATTATGATCTTTACCTGAAACATGTTTTGATTAACACCAGTACCTATGGTTTCCGTTGACTAAAGTACTCTTTCCCCCTGCAGAGAGACTGGGCTCTGTTAAGCAGCTGTTTCATTTCACCCCAGAGGTTGCTGCATTTTGCTAACAGTAAAAATAATATTTATTTATGACTGAGTCTGTAAAGTCTTTTATATCTATTTACATAAAATCCTCCCTGTCCTTGCATCTCTCTCTCTCAATCCTGCTTTTTTTCTTTGTCATTTTGTCTGCCTCCCCTCTCACGTGCAATCTCTATTATCTATCTAAGTTCATGTAATAAAATGCTTCTGAGCATTCTTGAAAAAAACATTCACCATCATAATGATAATAAGAACAGTGGCAATTTATCGAGGGATTCCTATGTGTTTGGCTTTATTATAGGATTTTTGCATTACATTATTTCACTTGTTTCCATATTAGTTCTATAAAGTAGGAAATAATATTATCCCCGTTATATAGAGGAAACCAGCATAGGTTAACAGTGGTCATTAAGCAATTGAGTGGAAGAACAGCTGCATCGTGCCTGCTCTGAGTCCATCTATTCTTTTAGTTGGAATTAAGAATTCTAGCTCAATACACGTCTCCTGACCACTTGAACTAAGAGACACTAACAGACACTAACTGATCTCCATACAGCAATCAGAGTGTTTGTTCTAAAGGGCAAAGCTCATCCTGACACTGTCTCATTTAAAACCATTCAATTGATCCCAATTTCTCTCAAGATAAAGTTCAGGTGTGTTATGGTGGTGTCTCTGTCTCTCATGGCCTGTCTTTGGCTCACACCTTGGGGTAAATCTCTGGTCATGCGTTCCCTCCCCTCTAAGTTAACCTTAGTCCCACGGACATGTATATTTTGCATTTGTCTATTTGCAGCAGACTTCTTTCCCTGTGCAGGCTGGGTTCTACTCTCTTTCAAAGCTCAACTGGGGCAGTTCTACCTGTGGGAAGTCTTCCAGACAGCCTCTGCATCCCTCAGTTGATTCTCGCTTTGTGGTCTCATAGCATATCAAGCCTGCCTGTGTGTTTGCCAAATGGATTTTTCTCCCACCAACTGTGTGAAAAGATCCTTGAGGGTAGGCACATCTTCTCCAATACTGCATTCCGATCTGCTCATGGCCTGACACTAAGCAACATCATAACACACCTGATGGGTCAATGAGCAGGAATTGAGGGAGGCCTAAACAGATACCCTGATACACTGTTAGGAGTTGAGATATGTTAGTGCATATCACCTCTAACTCATCCATAGGAAAGTGATTTCCTTTTTCCTTTGAGGTCAGCATCTAGTGGTTAATTTGGGGATGGTATGAGAACAAATGGCACATGAGTTGGGTTAATTTGTCTAGAACTATTGGGAAGGACAAGTTTTCCTTTAAAGAGGCTGGTGAGTTTAATAATACAGACTTGGATGTGTGGGTGGCCTCCAAATGAAGAAGCCCAATTTAAAATTACATGTAAATAAGTATGAGTGTGTGTGTATAGTATGTGTGTGTGCGTGTGTGTGTGTGTGTGTGAATCTTCAAGTCAGTTCATGTCATGTCAGGTTCTTAAAACTTTCTACTCAAATAATGCTGACTAACATCTTACTTTAATTTAAACTCTTAACACTTATTTAGTTTCCATTCGTGTCTATCCTTAAATGTTTGCCTGAGTTATTCTGAAATACACATGTGATTGGATTACTTGCCTTCCTAAGAAGTTTCAGGGATTCCCTGTAACTTTTCAATGAAGAGTGTTAAACCAAGCTCTGGCCTCCTTTCTCTGCAGTCCCCTTTGCTGTTACCCTTAGCTGGCCACAGCTCTAACCCTTGTATTCAATATTCCCTCCACTTAATCCAATGTTTTGTTTTTCCAGGGTTTGTCACATGCATTGCTTTCTGTCTGAAGATCATTCTTGTCTAACCCTGGGACTGCATATTTCCACATTACTAAGTTCATCAAATTATCATCCCTTCTCTGCACTTACACGGTTGGTTGTTTTGTCCTCTTTTCTCCTGTAAAACGTAAACCTGCTTCTCTTAGCATCCATTTTTGCATTATAATTCTTAATCCCATGACTCTCCATGGAGCACTTGACCATTAGAGTCAGCTTCAGTCTTCTTCTTCATAGATGTATTGTGTCACATAGTCTTGAATCAGTAAATGCTCAATAGGTGCACACAGAATGAATACATACATAAGTCACGTGAGGCTCCTTTTATTATTGTACCTGTATAAAGTAGGAGTTGGTAAACGTTTTCTGCAAAGGATCAGAGAGGAAATATTTTTTGTCTTGCAAGCCATACTGTCTCTGTTGGAACTCTCAATTCTGCCTTGTGAATTAAAAGCAGCCCTAGACAATACATAAATGAATAGGCATGGCTGACTTCCAAAGAAAACTTCATTTACAAAATTGGGCAATCGGCTAGATTTACCCCTGGGCCTTAGTTTGCCAACTACTGGTGTAAAGGAAAGAGATTATAGTTTTTAAACTGACTGCAAATACATTTTGAAAGGACAAATCCCTGCATGAAATAGAGACAGAGTATTCCTAGATTTTAGGATAAAATGTGAAAGTGGTTGTTTAGACATAAACACACTGGATATAAAAAGCTCTGGTTTGCAACCTCTTTAATTTGATGTGTTTTACCATATATTACAATAGCTCCATCATATTTTGCAAAAATCTAGCTAGTCACATAATCAATAATGCCGACTGAGAAGCCTAATCATACTCTCATTTGAGGAAATTTGAAATAAGAGATTCAATTTGAACACTGAGTATGCTGTCAGAAGAAAGGATTATTATAAAGTCAGTGGATTCCCAAACTTCTTTGCGAGAAACGCCAGACCTTGTTTCATTTTCCTTAAATATTCAATGAAATGTCATGTTTTCAAACAAAATTTTCTTCAACTGATTTCAAAAACCCAATATCAATCTAACAGCATCCTTCTCAGAAAGGGCTCCATTTTGCAGACCACATGAGAAGGATGACTGCTATACTTTATATTTTTTTAAACCATTCAACTGTAGAATATTTGATGGTTTCCAATGGCGAGTCTCTCCTCAGCATTAAGCCAGCACAGCCAGAAGCAGAGAGCTTGGACGGTGATGGCAAAACTCAAATTGGAACACTATACATGAGCAAACATATGGAAATCATTTAATTATTTGGAGGTCATCTTTTGGACAGTGTCTGTTGGGCCCAGCTGGAGCTTAATACAAAAGCCCCACAGCTCTAGCAGTACCCTTCAGTGAATGTCTCCAAAGCCACACAAATCTGCATCCTAATTAGGTTAAGTTTCTAACTAGATTTGTGCAAACTACTAATTGCACTTTTACACAGATATGATACTGTCATGGCTACTTCTCTCCCTCTCTCTCTCTCTGTCTCTGTATGTGTGTGATTCTTAATGCCAAATTACACATATGCTTTTGTTCTGTTTCATTTCTGTTTGCTCAGCTTGGTAGATACGTGATGGAATTTGGGATGTTTTGGTTTGATAAAGATATCGCCAGATTCAACCGTACTTTCTAAAGATTTATAAGCAGATGTATAATCTTTATTTATTGTCTAAATTTTCAAGAGACTTGACATCAGTGTGAAAAAGTGTTTTAAAGGCTATATTGCTACATATACAAAAACATCCTTTGGAACAGTGAAATTTTTATGACCTGGGCAGTTTGGACTCACAAAACTAGTCCACTTTCAATTGGTCCCCATATTGAATGCCATTTCTTTCCAGGCTAGATATAAATTTCCTGTATTAGTCAGGGCTTCCCAGAAGTAATAAAATATATTAGAATAGATTTTACATATATATATGTGTGTGTGTGTGAATACGTAGAGACATATACACATATGTACACATGCACAAGTACACACATATACATATTACACATACATTTCTATAATATGATAATATACTGTTGTATGTAATATAATATGATATATATGTGATATCTATATATTTATATCTACATACATATTTATATGTAGAGGGGAATAGAAAGAGGTTTATTTTTTAAGGAATTGGCTTATATGATTGTGAGGACCACATATCTGACGTTTGCACGTCAGGTCAGCAAGCTGCAAACACAGGGTAAAGATCCAACACTAAATCCTATTAGCACATATGACATCAGGATCAAGTGTGTGGCAATAAGATCCTTCATTAAGACCTCCAGAAGATTTAAGCCAGTGCATTGTAGGCACTCTTAATCAGACAAAAGGGCTGCTATGTATCTTTTGAAAATTTTATTATGTCTCCCTGACTCAGCTAACAAGGTGATTTTCTTGCATGGAAATTTGGGTGTGGTTTTGATATAACAAGATGCATATCAGTAAAACTTTATAGTTGTTTTACATCGTGCACAAACGTAGAAACAAAAAGAGGTATCCCATTTGTGTACAATGAATCAAAATGCAGTCTGTAAAAATTAAAAAAAAAAGAATTTTATCAGTGGAAGCCCCATTAAGTTGAACAAGAAAGGAGGTCTTTGAGTCTCAACCTTCTTTTGGGAAAACTATTCATAAATTCATGCCATGTCTTGTGAAAGAGATCAGAAATAATACAATGGAGAATTGCTCATGGAAAGCAGATTGAGCCCCAGTTGAAGAACTGGTGCAGAGCATTGCCTATGACCTGTCTTCCTATTTTTCTTGGTGGAGTTCTAGGGGTTGAACTAAGGGGCACTCAACCATTGAACCACATCATCAGCCCTTTTTTGTATTTTATTTAGAAACAGGGTCTCACTGAGTTGCTTAGTGACTCAAGATTGGCTTTGAATTCACACCTCAGCCTCCAGAGACACTGGGATTACCGGTGTGTGCCACTGTGCCCAGCTGTACCTTCCTTTTTGAATAGAAGAATCTATAGTGGCTTTTCTGTACCTACCTTGTAAGTGTAACTGTGTAGTTGAGGGTACCTAGGGGCAATTTGTTCCATTTACTTTCTAGTTAATTTGTTTTTGGATTGAGAGGATTCTCTCCTGAGGACCCTCTTCCCACCTGAACTTGACTTAGATGGTGTTCTCTTGATTTTCATGTCTCATGGTATAATTGAGACTTTGGAGTTTTGAAATGGGTGACTCTATTTTGCTCATGGAAGAACATGAAGAACTTTTGACCAGACAGAAGACTATAGTGCATTAAAGACAGCCACAAAGTCTTTGTTTATCCCTTCCCTTTTCTGTCCTCTTAAATGAGAATTGGTCTTATGATTGCTTCACCAATGGGTGGCAGGGGAAGTGAGGCCATGTCATTTCCAGGTCTAAGTCTATAGACTCACTCATGTGAGCAGTAATTGAATCATATTGATTCATTAGATGTTAGGGAAGGTATCTGTTTGACAAGGCATTAACAGTGGGGCTTCAGACAAAGGAACTCCAGTGGGGATCTATGAAGGGGGAGACTGATGTTATGCCCAGCAACTTAAGCAGATATTCAACATGCAGTTACTGAGAAGCTGCTATATTCCAGGTACTTTTTTGCATACTTATAAAATTGATGTTTGTATGGGTCTGCCCTTAATTTTTAAATAAAAGGTAAGAAAACTCCAAGTTGGAAAAAAAATTAGTGAACTATTAATCTTAAAAGATCTAAAACTTACTTTTATCCTATTAACAGAACATGAAATTTATATTATGAGCTTAGCTTATAATATCATGCTATGAGAATAGCCTAAGGTTACATAAAACCCAGGTTAGTGGTTATAATAGGAATGAATTATAATAATCAGAATACAAAAATAGCAGCATATTTTTCTCCCAATACTTGAGGAAAATTCATCACAACCCACATGGAAAGCTTTTCAGTTGATGAGTTATAATACAAGAGACCATCTTATTCATGAAAAATAGAAAATGCTGAACATTTCAATTTAGTGGCTGGAGCAGAAATCAATTCTCATTTGACATTGACAGTAGAATATGCTTTGTGATTGCTTTGCACAAAGTGAAGTATTATGAACTAAAAAAAGAAAGAAAGCAAAATGTAATTTTGGCAAAAGCTGAATAGAGTCATAAGTGAGAACATAAGATAAAATTTTAGAATATAAATCAATAATAATATAAATATAATACCTAGTACTGTGCTAGGAATTTCACATATAGTGCCTCAATCCATCATACAATTACTTGAGCAAGTAATCACTATTATTATCTCTATACTTTTAGTTCAGAAAAGTGAACCATTAAAACTTTCACTGGTATTGAACTGAAATACATTTGGCTTAACCCAGTCTCTGTACTAGTGTGCTAAGTTGGGCCCAAAGTAGCCTCTGTATGTAGTAAACTGAATCCTTGGCTTGTCACAGAAAACAAATTTTAACCTCAGACTACAATTCTGTAGAAAAGCAACTGAGTCTTAGCCCATCATCATAGCCCGATCTCCAGCCAGTAAGGCTGAAAACTGCCCAAATGAGAGGCAAATGCCAACTGCAGGCAATCAGATTGTTTCTATATGTCACTTCCTTTATTTTTCAGGGTACAAGTATAAATTGTCCATGTGATAGGGTAGAACATTCTGAATCATACTTGGTCTGGGATGCTGCCCAGTTTCCAAACCTTTCTTTTGCTCAAATAAACTTTGTGAAATTTTCTTTTAATTGAAGTTTTCCCACATCAGTGTTTCAGTTGCCTATCACATTATCAACTAAGGAATGGAACACTACCTCTGTTCACAAGATGATCATAAATGTTAAAGACCCATAAACAATTATCTCTCTCCCAACAGCCTGAGAGACATCACATAAAAAATTGACAAATCTGATGGTGACAGCACATGAATGGGTCACATAGAGAGAAACAACTTTGAAAACAGAGTGAAAGATATTCAGCTATATGACCATCCCAGAGACCCATTGAACTATCCAGTTAGCTCACTGAAACCAGAGAACCATGAGAGACAAAATCTTTGTTGTTTAAGCAACCACATTTCTAAGTATCACTCTGCTATAATGCTGAGTAGTGTTCCCTTGTCTGAATATGCCAATTTCTTTAAAAGTCAACTTTTCTCTTAAAAAATTAAAAGCAACACCACAGAAAATGAACTATGAGAATGAAGATTCCATGGCTATTAAAATCCTAACTTTACCTGAGCACTTAAAAGTGGTGAGACAGGAAGAGGACTAGATTGGAAGAGACTGGAGTTTCCAGTCCAACTGTTTGAAGTAATCTGGTGCCTTCATACAAGTAACATTAACATTTTAAGTTTAATTTTTTTAATGAAATAAGAAATTCAACATAGAAATTAGGTCCCACATGGAACTTCTCTAGTCTAACATTTACTACCGAGAGCAGAATTTCTTAAGCAATAACGAAATTCTTATCTTTGTACAAATATCATTCTGGTTTCTGGCAGATTGGCCTTATTCCTATACATTAAAATCCAGTTATGTGCATCCCTCTTCATTATAATCCACCCCATTTTAACAGTTCCAAACATCCCAAAGAACATCCTCAACTGCAAATCTAATTCTCAAATTCTTCAACATTAGCTTTTTGAGAATCTGTAAATAAACTTGGGAAGAATTAATGTATAAACAATATTAAGTCTTCTAATGCAATGCATTTATACATCTTTTCATATTTTTAAGTCTTCTAATGCAAAAACTCTGTATGTATTTCCATATTTTTTATTTTATTTTATTTCTCTATATAATTTAGTGTATTTATCCAAAAGAAGGTTATAAATATTTTGACAAATGTAGTCATAGACTTTTTTTTTCTGATTATGTGGAGTTTTAATTTATTTTTCCAATTGTTTCCATATTGTATATCAAGATCAATATGAATTCTGAAAAGTGATGATGTGCCACACAATCTTGCTAAATTCTTCTATTAATGGCCCCATGTGTCTTTTTCTTTGATTTGGAAATTTCTTACGTTTGTGTCTTTCAACGAGTTTGTTATTTTCTAGTAGACAGTTTGATTGTGTACCTTTCGTTCTCATTGCATTTTGTTCCTTTCCTTGTCTATTGCCGAAGCCAGAAACTCCATTGAAAAGGTAGAGATGTTGAGGCAGACTTACTTGCTTTGTTCATGAAGATTTGTTAGGGGAATCTAATGCAGTCTTTCACCATGAAAATGGTGTTGAATTTTTGTAGATACGCTTCAATCTCTTAAAAAGTTCTTTTCTATTATTATTTTAAAAAAAATTTCATGGATAATGGTTATTGGGTTTTGTAAAATGTATTTCTTGAATCTGTGATCTTTTTCTTGTTCTTTTGATAAGTTACATTGATGGATTTTTTAAAATGTTAAATTGAGTGAGATAAACTTTACTTGATTACAATGTCATACTTTGATGTTGGATTTAATTGACCAGTATTTTTGTAATATTAATTAAACTTTAATATTGTGAAGTATATTGAGAATTTTACACAGCAGCATATAATCTATCTTGATCAATATTCCATGTGTGACTTGAAAGGATGTGTCTTCTTCAGTGGCTGGACTTAATATTTCATAAGTACTAGATAGTTCAAGTTGGTTGCCAGTGCTATCCCAATCATATATACATAATTTTTCCTTCTATACATGTTCTTTTGTCTGAGCATTATCTCAGTTACTAAGAGGTTGCTAATATTTCCTATGAAGAATGTGAATTTGTCTTTAATTTCCTTTTGCATTATTTAATTTTGTTATATGAATTTCAATGTATATATTCAGAAGTACTAATTCTTCCTAAATTTATGTTCTAGTCATTGGGGGGGAAATTATTCCACACACTAGAACAGTCCTATGAAATGTGCCTACCTATAGTTTTGAGAGACAATATTTCTGTGGTTCAGAGACTATTAAAATAAATCCACAGTAACTGCAAGAGACATGTACGATAGATCTCAGTGTCCTGTTCTCATCTTCACATCATCCTCTAAATTGGAAATCTTGGCTACATACCTCTTTTCAGATTCTGGGGTGGAGCAGCTGGACCATCAGTGCATATGTAGCAATGGCAAAGACAGGAGAGCAATTAGCAAGAGACTGATAGTCTGCAGAAGCCCCCAGGCCAGAAACCTGTCTTTTCTAATGTGTGTGATAGCCCTATTAAATATGTCCTTTCTATTTAAAGTAATATATCTATTCTTAAGTGGCAATGTGTTAGGATATTTACTTTCACTTTTTATAAACTCATAAAGAGCAAAAGTGAATCCACATGGTTGTGTACAGTTCAGAACAGAACTGGATTGGGATTGATGATAAGCAACTTTTATCTCCTGTGATCCTTGGAGGAAATTCCATGGCTAGAATCCAGTTCTGGAACCAAACTGGTTACATTATGTAACTGCATGAGCACAGGGATAAGAATACTGTGTGCTAGGTGAATGACTATGTTTGAAGGACCTGAGAGACTGACTTACATGAGGACATGCTGGAGCAGGGTCAAGGGCCATACAAACTGACCCATGAGAGGGATAATTCATTGCAAGAAGTCAGTTCAGAGCTACTGAGAATCTGAGTCTCCATACTAGGGTATAACTGGGTCTATGACAAATGGGACCAGGGAAAAGCTATGACATCAAGACTAAGAAGTGTGATTAAATTCTTGAGAGCCCTTCCAAACCCAACAGTGTATGGATTGATTCAGCTATTTCTGACCTGTGGACTCCAGGTTCATTACACGTGGCTTAGGATTGCTGCAAAGGGCAATACTTATGCATACAATACACTGATCGTACATCAGAAAACTTACTTAACACATACATCCTCTCCTAGATAGAGACACCAACATCCCTATTTCTAGAGACTTCAGCACCTCTTCAAGTTAATGTTATTGGATTGTTCAGTGTCTGTTTATTAGAAGGGAAGCCTGGAGACTTTGGGAAAGGGTTATAAAGTTTCCACACGAGGATTCTATCTACTGCAACCAGAAAGATAACTTGTCATTCAATGAGAATTTAAAAATCAGGTGAATCTGAATTAATTAGCAAAGTGTTTTTGCTTATTTCAGTGGGATTTTATGTCTTTTATGAATGGCCATCCTGGCCAGCTCTCTGCCATATCTGTACTTTAATATACTCTCTGCACGTTAATACATTCTTCTCCTTGTTTGTTTATACTTCTCTGATGTCTTTTTCTTGGTTTTAGAATTTTAAAGTATCAATGATTTTATAATGACTTTTAGTCATTTTCTCAAATACTTGTCAGTACATTAACTGTGGAACTCTTCAAAATTCGTTGGCATCCAAAGGGTGCTCACATATGAATATTTTGAATACAACTATATTCAACTTAAAGCTACCAGAGAAAAAAGCAAAGTGTGTTTTGATTTTACTGTGAAATGTTGTTTCCTTTCTTCTCCTTACAAGCTCAATCTTGTTTATAAATACCACCAGAGTATCCTCTTTATTTATAGATTGCATATTATTTTATTTTATTCATTTACCCAAATACCCACTTTCCCTATTACAGAAATTATTTCTTGTTTTATGTCATTTTCCACCCTGAGTCCACCCATCCATCTTCCACAAATCAACCAAGACAATGTCATCTATGGAAATGTTAGAATTTTTATCAGTATTTTTCTGTATTTCTTGCTCAAAATAATTTTAAATCTGTGACAATATAAGCGTCTTTCAACTTAAACAATTCAAAATTTTTCCTAGAATTTTCCAGATGTTTGTGTGAATGGAAACTTTGTTAAACCACAATCTGTCAAGACCTCAAAAAAGATTTCATTGGCTGTTTTTCTTCTTCCTTTCTTTGCTCCAAATTGAAACTGAGTTCTATGATTGGAAAGATTTTTCTTCCCTTTTTCCCTTCCTTAGTGGACCACAGAACACTTTTAAGGGTGTAATAAAACATTATTTAAATGAACTGTACAAGGCAATAGCCACTGAGTTCAATGCCATTAAATATTTATCAATACAATAGTATAAGTTTGACTGAAGTAAACATTAGGCTCTGTAAATTTAACAGTTTCCTATGTAAGAAAATAAATTCTTTTCAAACTGCTGCTGTCCAGAATACTGGACTTAAAAAATAAATAGTCCAGAGTGTGCCAAAATTGAATTGCCAAATGACTGACCACAACTTTTACCGCACAAGAAAAAGGCCTCTATTGTTTGTACAAGTATGTTTCATTCAGTGTTTGACTTTGGCAAATAAATAGTACAAAGTTGGCATTTCTCAATTAACCTGCGTTCAACTAACCACTGAAGAGGAAGTGTAAGCACAGGTAGGAGAAGCTGAAGGATTTAGAGAGAGAGTGACTCCAGGAAATCTGAGCCTGCTCTATTTTGCAGAGATGCAGACTTATCAGATATGGACTGGGTGAATTAGGCCCAATTTATTGGGTTTTTCTTTTAACACTGAAGTACAAGAAACACATTGACTGTATTTTGTTGTAGTGGTTATATTTTAGGAAAAGATAACAGAATACAAGTTTGAAGAACTAGATAGTCGTTCTTAAGATAATAAAAGGTAGATGAAGTTTTATTCCTTATGGTCACAATGACACTAATGATAAATAGCATATTTTGTTAAAAAATATCCTTTGGATCACTATATATATGTCATTATCAAAACTGTCTTAGAGTGGATATTATTTCCTTTTTTTGTTTGAATCATCAACAATAGTGTCACAATATTTACAATAGTTGTATTGATGTAATCACACAAATTCCAAATTCAGAAAGATTTTTTAAATTTCAAACAATTCTGGAATATGTATGTATGTACACTCACATGTATTTATACAACCCCACATACTTAAAACAGTGATAAAACAATAATGTTTATACATTTAAAACAATAATGCATAATTATTACATTATTATTTTATTACTCCTTTAAAATTGTACTGTGGTCTACTCAGAAAGGAAAGAAGAGAGAAAAGTCTTTCCAGCCAGAAATGACATAGAGCTCAGTTTCAACTTGGAGCAAAGAAGGAAGAAGAAAAACAACTAACCAAATTCTAAGGTCTCCTCCTGGAATATCAGGCTCTTAAACAATAAATTGTGCATGGATTATAGACAATATTTATTAATATAATCGCTAAATTATTAAGCATCATTTAATATTTCCCCTAAAAATAGTTATGTTTTTAAAGATAAAAGCAAAGAATATCTCATTATAACAATGATGGTTATGATACAAATAAGATTTTTATGATAAATCATAGCTCACTGACACGTACCATCTTTTAACTCCATTCATCCATAGCACTATAAACGGATGAGGATGAGCCTTCTCAATTTATAACCAGAGAAACCTATGACTCAGATTTTTAAGGTACTTGCAGAAGGTTTCTACAATTAATAAATGCCAATGCCCAACTTAATATCAGGGATGTGTGTCTTCTAATATTATTACATAGTCTAATTATTTGCATCCTCCCAAAGTGCATATGTTAAAACCTTAATCCCCCATGTGAAGATATTTAGAGATGGTGCCATTATTGGAAACAAATTCAGTCACAGAAGGGCAGAGCCCTCATAATGTGATTAGCACCCTTATAAGAGGAGATGGGAGTGAACTGGCTTTCTGTCTCTGCTCTCAGGCAGGCAAAGGTATGATGAAAAGAAGATCCAAGGAATAAGATGCTCTCACTAGACACCAGGTCTGCCAGGACCTTCATCTTGGATTTCCCAGACTTCAGAACTATGAGAAGTACATTTCTGTTGTTTAAGAAATCTGCTCTAGGACTGGGGATATAGCTCTGTTGGTAGATTGCTTGCCTTGCAAGCACAAGGCCCTGGATTTAATCCCCAGCACCACCAAAAAAAAAAAAAAAAAAGAAAATCTACTCTATGGCAACCTGTTACCACAGTCAAATCTCATTAAATTAACTATGGTATTTATAGTCAGAATTTTGCCTTTTTTTTTTTTAAAGAAGCAATTTGTAGAATGAATTTTCTGGAGGTAAGACATAAAAAATGTTCAGTTTTAGACATTGTTCCAACAGATTAAACTGTTTTTGCAGTTAATTTCTGAAATGGAAGTTCATGTAGTAAAATCAAAGGGGAAATCATGCTGATTTAGGAGGCAGTTAGAAAAGCAATATACCAACTGCAATTCTGCATTTATAAACCACAAAACTGACATGTTACAAATAACGTTTGCTTTCTGCATTTAATGACTAAATGGACTCCCAATTACTTAGTTCTGTAGAACAGTCAAGAATCATTGTTTCCTTCTTTCCCGACTTCCTCCCATCACCATATTACACCTCTAACGGTTACAACTATTAAGTATGGCTCCCCTCCAATCTCACCTATCCCATTAGTTTGTGGGAGATGATTATCAAATGTCTTCCAGAGTAAAAGAGTGAGGGAGGGAGGAAAGAGAAACCAACTTGGTTCTCTTCCATCGCATTTGTTTTTCTTTACCCCATGCTCCAACAAGATCCTCAGTTTAGAGTCCATTCTTAGCTCGGTCTTTACTCAGTTAGGTTCTGCTGGCCTTGCTGCTGTGCCCCACAGAGAATTCAGCAGCAGTCTGGGAATCCAGTGCAACAAGAAGATATTCCTACATTCACATTGCTTTACTGATGGGGCAACATCTTAGGGCATTGTCAAGGCCATTGTTATATGAGTAATTTATTATAAATGACTTCAGCATTAGCACTGGGATATTAGACTCATGATAATTAGTTTAAAAAACTCTTTAAATCTTGGAGCTTATGCTCTAATAATGAATCCACAAATGAGACATTACAAACCTCACATCAGAAAGATTATACTTCAGCTATAGGACTGTTAAGTTCTTCCTTTACGTAAATTACAGATGTGTGTAAGAAAAGAATTTTCATTTCTGGATTTGTTAGTCAGATTGAGGACTGGAAGAAATAGTCTCTTACTGAAAAAAAGTAAAGCCATTTAAGATTTAAATACTGACTTAACACACCTTAAAGACTTTTCTCCCACTTCCACGAAAACTTCATTGCAAGGATCTTGTGAGATCTTGATCCTTTCCGTGTGGGGATAATCCTGGAGAATAAACCTCCAGACTGTACTGATTTCAGCTGCTGGGTCTGCAGGAGTCCTGTTGCCTGAGGCCAGTCAAGTGGAGTTGCCCTGCATTTGGAATCCTGGCCTGAGAGATAGTTCCATGCAAGGCAAGGAAGGTCTCAAAACAACAAAGGAAGCTGAGGGCTACTATTTTGTGCTTACTTGTCAGTACATGTTTAATAAATGGATATCTGTGTCTATGAGAGATTATGCCATTATAGCTCCAAAGTGAGGTGGTCTTTATTCAGTGCAAAACTTCTTTGGCAAACATCAAACACAAAAGAACTAATCATGGACATTTCTGCAAGTTGCCATGCCCCTGTATGAATGTTTACACTGAAGAGTCCTTACCAACATTTTACTCCAGATACTCAAATCAGATACAGAACTCTCAGGATCAAATTTTATGTTTGTGAAATTAGAAAACAGGAAAAAGCATGCTTCTTACTTAAAAATCAGGAATAATTTGGTTGTTTTCTTAACTGAAAAAATTCATAATTTTATTTAAAATTACTTGTTTGCCTTTATTTCATTTTAAAAATACATTTTTAGAAATAGCCTTTATGTTTACATTGGATTATAGCAATTTCTTGATAATACTTTATTTTTTATAGCCCTCCTTCTCCAATTCTAGTGAAATAGCAGCTCATTTTATTTCTTCTTTTTTTATAAGAGACCCAAATGATTTTCTCCACTGTAATTCTATTTTATGCAGATTTTATAGAGACCAGTAATTTTTCTCTTACAGATAATCTTAAGGAAAATTTTATATAAAATTATAAAATGTACCTATAAATAAGGATATCTATCCACTTCTTATTTAAATATGGTAATATCTATAAAAACAGGCAGAAATATATATGTATGCATATACACATGAATCTATGTAGGTAAATATGTGTACACACATACACACACACATACATATATACATATATATTTAAAATGTTATATAAGTTAAACCACCCTTCAGTGACTAAATGCCACATTTTATAAGGAATTTATGAAAATACTGATAAAAATATCCAGTGGATATGGCATAGCTGACAGAGAGCAATATAATTTTATTATAAGTGGATTTGTCTCAATGAGCGAGAATAATGACAGCTGATAGCAGCAGGACATAGTTAGAACGTCCTGAAGAGGGAGGAGGAAATAGTTTGCTCACCTTGGCAGAGGAGGTGATCATATCCAATTTCATTTCATATCTGGCATCTGCATGAGTGACCTGGGTACTATTAGAAATAAATCTGAATTATGAAACAACCAGTTACAGAAGATCTATAGATCATGTGTACAAAGGGTAATAATAACTTTAGAGGACTGGTGATGGAAACCTGATCTGTAAATTTAACTGTCTTGTTTCTAAGGATCAAGAGAACAGAGAGCAGACATAATAGCATCTGATTTCAGGTTATCACCTGGGTAATTTTCCATGTAGTTTAGCATCTTATAAATCCACAATGCACTAACATTTCACCCAAGCATTGCCCATTAGCTAGTTCTTTATTCTGGTCTCACAGTGTTGACCACAAGCCTTCTATGATCAAAGCTTCAGAACTCTTCTGAGTCTACAAGCCCAGCAACAAGTATTCTCAAGGGAACACAAAATCTGATCTGTCTTCAATTCCACTGTCTTTTCTGCCTTGAAATCCCTAAAGGTTAATGTGCTTTCTTTTATAATGTTGTAAGACTTTATTTCTTTAATTTTAGGTTCACAGCAAAATTGAGAGGAAAGTATGGAGACTTTCCACGAGTCCTGCCCCTTCACATGCAGTTTCCCTCATATCAACATCTGCCATCAGAGGATGTAGCATTAAAGGATTTAAAATGTTACAGTTAATGATTCAGCATTGGCACATAATTATTATCCAAACCCCAGAGTGTACATTAGGATTCATTTCGTTGTATATTTTGTGGGTTTGGACAGGTCTATAATGACAGAATCCACTATTAGTGGAATGCAAAGTATTTTTGTCATTCTAAAAAATCATCTGTTCCTCATCTATTAATCCCCTCACTTCTTTAACCTCTGTAAACCACTGATCTTTTTCCTGTCTACATGGTTTTACCTTCCCCAGAATGTCATGTGGATGGAATCATATCATGCCATTTTAGGTTGGAGTTTTTCATTAGAACACGCATTTTAAGTTTTTTCTTGTTTAATTTCTTCACCATCTGATAACTCATCTCTTTTTATTCCATATCTAGATGTACTACCATTTATCTCTGGAAAACTTAATGGTGGCTTCCATATTTACTAATTTTGAATAAAGATGCTAGAAACATCTGTGGGTTTTATGTAGACATAGGTTTTCAACTCATAATCCATAATTTCTGAATCATATAAATATATTCAGCTTTGAAAGAAACTGCCAGTAGCATCCAAAGTGGCTGTACCATTATTCATTCCATTAGCAGTGATTGACAGATGTGACTCCATATCCTTGCCAGTATTTGGTGTTGTCAATATTCTGAATTTTGTCTATTTTAATAGGTATGTAGTGGCATTTTATTATTATTCCTAATTTGCATTTCTTTGGTGGCATATAATATAGACCATCATTTATATCCTTATTTACCATCTGTATATCTTTTTTGGTGAGATGTCTGTTGTGATCTTTGATGCTTTTTAAACTGAGTTGCTTGTTATTCTATTGAGCTTCAATTGCTGTGTTTTAAGCCCTCACCTTTTCTTTAGAATATGAATTATGTGGGAAGCTTATTAAGTATGCAAATTTAGAGACCTCATTCCAGATTACTGGAATAAGAATATCTGGGGTAGGGATCACAAATTCAATTTTAAATAAATATGCTCTTTTGGGACTCTTAAAATATGCTGAAATTTTAGAATCACTCTGTTAGGCAATAGTCTTTCAATAAGTCCATATTTTTTTATCCTAAAGTCTCTAACTATTCCCACTGAGGCATAAAGGTTTCCAGAAGGCAATAATAGTTCCCTATAGTGATGGATGCAGAATGAAAAGTTTTGCCATTTTTTGATATGTGTTCTTTTATATTCCATTTTTCTTTTCTTCTTTGTAGGTTTCAATCACTTTAGATCTTCCATTGCCTCACTTCTCCTCTGCTTTTTTCCCTAGTCCTCTGCTTTCCTCCCCTCTCTCCATTTCTCATCTATTACCAGAGCCCTGTTCCTTCAATCTCTCCTTCTCTTGGGATTCCCAACACTTGCTCCAGGTTCTACAAGTATTTTGATGATGTTGGTTCCTGGAGGATTGGTGAAGAATTCTGAGCCATGGAAAAGAAGAGCCAGAGGTGGGCTAATGTGATTCAGTGAAATGAGCAGGAGGTTCAGGAGCTGGAGGGAGAACTGGGTTTTTGATGAGAATAGCCAATGAGCCCCCTGAACCTGGATCTAGAGGCAGCCGTCAAGAGAGCCAAGAGTGGTGTCCAAGAAATTAACAGATGAGATGGATACCTTCTGGGCATTTTAAGACCTATGGCATTGCATTGCAAATGGGATGTCTTCCATTTCCATATTGACAAGATTTCCAGTTCAACAGATTTGACTTTATGGAGCTGGAATCATGAACTGCGTGTAATATTGATCCCCTCTGTGCTTCTCCCTCATGGGAGCACTCGCTCCTTTGACCTGTGATAACCTTCTGAAGTTTTAGAAGGATCTATTGTCTCCTATAGCCATAAAAAATATAACCCTAAACTTAGAAAAATGAAAAAAAAAAACAAGAGAGAGGGAATTTCATCAAAATAAAGGAAAGATCAACAGAGTAGGTGAAGGGGATTGAGGAGGAGGAAGAGACAGGAAAGGGCAGAACAGTGGAATGAATCTGACTGAACTTTCCTATGTGCATGCACGGATGTGGCATGGTAGGTCCTGGCCTTGGGTGTATCCACAGGACACTAATCTAAAAAAAAAGAGAAAGAAAAGCAAAATGTAAACTGTGAATAGATTGGAGAAGGATCAGTGGAGCTGAGGATGGGAAGCGGAGGTGGGTATACTGGAGACTGAATTGGTGCAGGGTATGTTCCATACTTTTGTGATAACATCAGGGTGTATTCTGGTGTTGTATATCACCAAAAAGAATAATTTACAAAAAAACTCAATTTTTTTAAATTAGCGACAAATGAGTGTTTTACTGATGATGTCTTTTAAAAACAATAAGATAATTTATTTTAAAAGTTAAACTGCAAATATCATTTTAAATTCTATTTTTCTTTTCTGGCTTTTCCAAATGCCTTCTCTGTTCTTCATTAACCAGATCTTCTATTTTTTAAAGTCATTTTCAGTATAGACTCCTTTTCTTCTGCTTCTTTATGTTCCGGGTGCCAGATTTAAGGATCTTCCACCTAAATCTTTCTGATTTTCTTTCACAATATTAATGTATGAATCATTTAAATCCCTTCCCACTCTTACCCACTCTAACTCCCAAGTCTACTTCCCTTCATGCAAAAGCCAACCCATTCCTTTGTACTGATGATCCACTCTCCTTAGAAGTCAATGGGAGATTGCAAATAAGTATTTTTCCTTTTCACAAATATAATACACATGAACACACACACATACGTACATGCACACACATAATTTCCAGCTACTTGATGCTGTGCGAGACTTTTACACTCTGAACACTCTCTGAACCTTTTGCACTCTCTGAACCTAATAACAGAACTTATCTCAAAAAAAAAAGATTTAGTAAAAGTACAAGGTTCAGAATAGTGCCAAGCCTATAGTAAAGGCTATAGAAGTTTAAATTGTTATTACTTTGTATATATATATATGTATATATACATATATATAATATCATTGGAGATTGTTAAAGGGAAATTTTGGTATAGATGTCTAAGTTTTCAATAATAATGAATAAAAAGAAAAACTAAAAGTGACAGCTTAAAATCTAGCCTCAAACCATAAATCAGACAAGAAACTCTAAAGAGAGCTACCTTTTTTATTCCTGGTTAGGAGATTTGGCAAGACTCACGTGACCTTACTTTGCACTCAAGAGGAAGTCTTATCTCCATTAGAATCTCCGCCTTCTGTCTAGTTGCTCTTGGAGGCAACGATCAGCTGATCTACTCTCACACTTGGTAAGTGTCAAAATTTACATAAGAACGTGCACAGGGAGCTGTCAGTGCCTTGCTCCAGGCATCTTGCCAGGTTGTGAAGTTGAATATTCAGTTGGGTTTGTATCTCATCATTACAGCTATGGCCTTCCAGGGGAGACCAAAAGGGCCAGACAGCAATGAATTAATGAAGCTCTGTGGGAAGTCTAAATAGAGACAAAAGTTTTCATCTATATTTGTTTAAGAATGTTGAAGTAGAGAGTGCTTTCCAAATGCCATGTCTAATTTAAGAGCAGGCCTGCAGTGGTAATAGCCCAATATCACCATGCCTCCACTGCCTGCTAAGGCTGATACCAGGAGACTACATGCTGTGCAAACAATTATATCAACATAATTGGAAAATATTTTTTTCCGTACATTTCTGCCTTAATTAAAGCTCATTTTACATCTTGGGGAAGGAAGTGTTTTCTCAAAACTTTGGGGTATATTCAAATTTCTTTCAAGAAAAGAGAGCCTAGTTGAACACAGAAAATCAAGGCCTCTGTAGGTTAGGAAAAAAGAGAATCAGATGGAGATTTTTGTATTAGGAGAAACAGGTTGGAATTCCAGCCCTGCATTCATTGGCTATATGATTTGGGGTAGGTAGCTTTAAATGTGTGGATCCGGATTTTATTTCCTCTGAGAATTTCCATGGAGAATGGATAACTGTGAGGAATGAACTTGCTCTTGAAAATATCTTGAGATATGCTGGGGTAGAAGGTGAAGTCCTGCTAAGTAGAGTGGCTGCTAAGTACCCTGAATGAGCAAAAGAGAAAACCATGTAAGTTCCTGAGAGAAGCATGAACAAAGAATGGATGTGAGAAGGGAAAGGGGGAGAGGAATTAACAAGATGGAAGAAGAAACTGTAAGGGTTTGTGGACCTCCAGCAGTGAGTAACTGGGTTTTTTGACTGTAAGACATTAAACATGTACATTTAACAGTATAAATTTTTATATGGTTTCTCTCTGATGTTGGCATGACCTCTTCCATTATCATGGATTTGCAGAGTTGTCTACCAATCATGTGAGTGTTGCATTGTTGGTGTTGATGGTGGAATCTGAGGATGAGGGGCACGTAGCCCAATTTTGTTTCTGGTTCAATTTGGTTTATAAAAGGTCACTATTGAAAACAAGAGCTTTGTTACAGAGACAGTGAAAGCAAGCCTACCAGAAAAATTGTAAATGCCATGTAAAGAGATCCATTTTGCCATTTGGGCATGGAAGAGGGATTTGATCATTTTGCTTGGTAAATCCATCTGAATATCTGGATTACAGACATCCATCAATCCAGAATGGCACACACGTACTCAATATTTTTTTTTATTATAGTTGTTAAACCAATGAGAATGCCTTGCAACAATAATATGGCATTTGGGTTAAATAATGTTTTGCCCTTTAGAATGTCATTTCATTTTGTATTTGCTGGATCTTATGGATCAGATTGATTCCTCAAACCCCACTCCATCCCCTAGTAGGTTTCTCCCAAATTCATTGTAATCCATTTAAGTTTGGTGATGTATTTATTCTAGGAGAGATTCTCTAGGAAGGAGATTAGGTCCCTCTTGCATAATTCTCTGTTCCCAAAATCTAGCTGGCAATGAATGAGAAGACTTGATTCTCACTATATTAGATGGGGGCATATTGCTTTCTCTTCCATATGGGCAAACTAAAGATCTCAGAGTACTTTCAGAATACCATAAGTGAAATGTGAGACCAGGGCCTCCTTTAGGTTAGGAATCCTTCTCATTATTCTTTCTCACCACATTTTTTTTTTCCAATCAGAAAAGGCAAAAAGTAATAGAATTTAAAATTTCTGAGATAATTACCTTAATTTTACTAAAAATCAGACAATTACCTCTTCCTAATGGCTATGACTCTAAAAAGAGATTACAATTTTAATGATAGGTTTCATAAATTTGTATCTCTTCATGCTGGGTTCATTCTTCATTCCTCAAAATGAAATAGCATAACTTTTAATTTACCATGCTATTTCTAGCCTCAAAAAGAAGCACATATCCTTTGTGCTTAAGGAAAAGCATTCATGACCTTGAGATAGAATTAAGATCTTGAAATTTCTGTCCCTAGACCCTTACTGCTCATTGTTAGGTACTGATTAACTGACTTTCCCTTTTAGTCTTAAAGAAGCATAATTGGCCATAGTAAAGAGGTGCAGAGACAAAGCCAAGGATTCTCAAAAACAGAACACTAATCAAGTTCATGGACACCTGTCTTGTCCTTTTCTCAGTTTTCTCTTCTTGCTTTATCTTCAAATTCCATTCTAATCTTGCATTGATTGTTTCAAAATCAGTTCTTAATGTCACTCTTAATGTCAAACCCATCACTTCATGGGTTTGTCACCTCTTTGCTCCTCTCACTAGGTGCACAATTTTGGTCAGGTACTTTTATTCACATAGTATGCATTGGTGACTATATCACTTTTAGAGTCTTTTTGCTAAAAAATGCCAGAAAACTAATGTAATGGTTTAAGGTATCACATCGATTTATTTATTTCACTTACGAAGATGTTCAGAGGAAGCCCCTTAAGAGCTGGGGCAGCTGCTTAGAAATGTTCTCATTGACTTCACTTCTTTTGTTCAGTAATGTTTGCCCACCTGGTTTCAATATGGTCTTGCTTTTAAACATCTAGAGTGAATTTCATATAGGAGAAAAAGAATTAATTCTCTCATAGAGAAAACTTGCCTTTATATTCAGATAGAGATAATGTTTTCTGAAGACCATAGTCTATGCCTTTTTGATTCAGATGGGTCAAATGCCCAACCTTCGCTGGAACAAAATTTGTGGTATCAGTTGGATTAGGAAACGAAGAGTATCTGCTTAAGTGACCACCTTAGAGTTTACCTCCAAAATTCTGGCTTTGCACCTCTCTTCTTATTGCTACTCTCACTGATCTCTAGTAAGTAGGAGACTTGGATATGCAAATACAATGTTCTGATTTTCTGAACAGCAGAAGTGAGTCCAGAATCCCAGAATCTCACTCTTACCAAGAACTTCAAAAGTCATCTGGACCAATCCTGTCTTCAAGGCTGATTTTCATGATAACTAATTTGCTCAGCCTACCTTAGAAAATCATGGGTAGTTTCCACGGACCACAGACTGGCTGAGGGAGGCTTCCATCAGTTTCAGTTTGCTTTAGACCTTTTTAATGGTACTGCCTACCAGGTAAAGTGAACCTCTGGTCACCGTTCTCCTAGGCTCTGATGGGAGGAGAAGGAGCACAGTAGAATACACGGCATGCTTATCTGGAATTCTTTCCCCTGCAGCTGCTGCTGACCTGGAATACTAACTGACAGCTACAATATTCTGAGGGTGAAATTAATGGTTAGGAAAAAAAAATAATAAATGCTGTCAAGGAGATTGTCAACAAGCCCTTAGTAGAATATTAGACAATCTCTGAAAGTAATGGAGGTGGTTAGGCTAAATTGTCAGTTCCTTTTGCTGGATTAAAAAGGAGAGAACATTAGAAATAAAAACTGAGAAGGGGGGTTCTGAAAGTAGCTCCTCAGTACTCTGACGGGGACTACTGACAGGCTTGAATTATCCCAGCTAGGTGGACATAGTTTAATATTTTGTTCATAGCCTACCTTTATATATGTAGGTAAAAGCTGTGGATCTGGTTTAATAGTCAGAAAAAAGAATAAAAAGGAGTCTTTCAGTTTTGAATGAGCAGTTCATAATTTTTTGACAAAGTACACAAAACGAATATTCTCACAAATTACATGTTTTCGAAAAACAGAACTATACCAAGAGATTTCTAAAGTTATCCACCACATTGTCGAGAACAGATTACATCAAAATATGCACGCTGCCCTTTTCAAACTGCTGTGGAAATTGATACGACTGAAAACAACTTTCCCTGTGCCCTTTTTCTGACGTATTTTAGATAATGTGGAAACCACAAAATTCAACAAAAAATCTTTCGTAGTCAGAAAGAAGAAATCCGTGCTATAGAAAATCTACTATAATGTGATTTATTTGGTATGATTACTGTCATGTTAGGCTGAAGTATGCATGTGTTTGTATTTCCTTTGAGACATACAAAAACAGTAGGACTTGCTAAATGATTCATGAGTATTTTAATCTTATTACACAGAGACATATAATGAACTATTTAGCTCATTTTTTGTTTAATTTTGAATATATTTCCTTGACAGCTTAACTTTGTATATGTGTATAAGAAGCTGCTGATTAGGTCTTTAATAATCAGAGGAGTGAAGGGAGAATAGAATAGGTTACTTGATATAGGCACATCATGTGGGGGAGGCACTTTCAGAATTTCCAACTCTTATTTCTAACTTTATTCCATTTTTAACCCTCCAGAATACACTGAGTCTTTGGCCTACTAATAGACAGATACAGGAAGAAAGAGAGATGCAGATAGGTGCATTGACTCTAAGTATCAGAGCAAGCTTTTCTGTATCCTTAATATTGGTTTTGTAAATGATTCCTTGGATTCCAGAAAGAACTCCCCTAGAGTTCTATCTAGAACTTTCCTCTCTAGAGAACATCATTGCCTTTCTGAATTAAAATGGCTGCTTGAGCAAGAGACATCCTTTTCCCCTTTTTAAGTTTATATTATTTAATATTTATAAGGAAGCAACATTTTAGTGATATATTTTATAGCCAGGACCATGGTGCATTACTTCCTACTTTGGATTTGATTTCCTTGTGATGTAGTGAGGTGAAACACTAACCTGAAGTAGGATTATGAAAAACTTTGTCAGATACAGACCCAAGACTAATGAAAGAAACCTCATAATGTCTGAATGACTATACAAGTTCTGTGTACCCATTAGCTTCAAACACAGCCACAATCCTTTGGGTTTCTGCTGATAGTGATCTAATTTGACGCAACTTTTCTATAATACTCTGTGAGTATTCTGGTTTTATAGAACCCCTTAGGGTTTGCTGGTTTCTAACATGGAAAGAGAGAAAAGGACCTTAAAGTGTTATAGATAATGCCAAGTGGAGGAGCACACTCAAGAAAGGAGACTAATAGGAGCTTAATCAGTGGATCTATTGCTGTATTTTGGGAGACTAAGACATGCTATCAAGGAAGAAAGAAAATTCCTCCTCTCAAGATTTGCAAATCTTCCTGAAGTCCTAAGGCATATTTGTTTCTTTGTTTTCATTTTCCCTTTTATTTTATCTTTGGATGTGTTTAATATGAACTTACATATGCAGAATAACTTCCTACATCTTCTGGTTTACATTTTTTTTTTTATTGAACACAAATGGAGTACAGCTATTGTTTCACTGGTTGTACACAAAGTAGAGTCACACCATCTGTGCGTTCATGCATTTACACAGGGCAATGGTATCTGTCACACACTCTGTTATTAATTTTACCCCCCACCCGCCCCCACCCCTCCCTTCCCTCTATGATAGCTATCTTTCCTCCATTCTTACCATCTTTCCCCCCCACATTATGCATCATCATTCATTTATCAGAGAGACCATTCGGCTTTTGGATTTATGGGATTGGCTGATCTCACTTAGCATAACAGTTTCCAACATCATCCATTTACCTACAAATGTCATAATTTTATTCTTCTTTATGGCTGAGTAATATTCCATTGTGTATATGTACCACAGTTTCTTTATCCATTCATCTACTGAAGGGCATCTAGGTTGATTCCATAATCTAGCTGTTGTGAATTGAGCAGCTATGAACATACAAAGCAGGACAAAAATGGGTTGTATCTGCAAGCCACCAACTCAATTGTCTTCTAACAGTATTTTATTGTATTATGGGAGAATAGGCCTGAAAAGAGGGAGAAGCCATTCATTCATTCATTCATTCATTCACTCATTCATTCACTCAAACGAGCATGCATTAAGAACCTGCTATGTATACCACAGATGTAAATTCTCAACCGGAGCTAAAAAAGATGAATGCACACTGTGTGGGTCCTCATGGGCAAGTGAGAGGGCAGTGGATGTCAACTGTATTCCAGAGAGTAACTGGCACATTATTTAGGTAACAAGTTGAGAATTAATTGAGTGGTGCTATCAGGAAGGGACTTACAAGAAAAAGATAATGTGTTCAAATTGAGTCCTGTATTATAAGAAAAGTTTAGTTTGTGGACTCCTTGCAAAGATGTAGGTAAGGTGGAAGGAAACCACAAATGATAACGTAGTTCTTAGGCTCCAAAAAGCCAACAAGGGAGCCATTCCAAGCATCTGAAGAAAGCAGAGCAGAAAATCCCTGGGAAAGAGATGGAATCACTGGTTGATGAGCCAGGGATGTAGCCAGCCTGTGAAGGAGACAGGGGAATAACTCTGGGCACCCCTCTTTTAAATCCTCTGATCTTCTGCTGATGCTGCATTTTAGTCCAATGCATCTTGAAGCAGGGCAAGGGAAATATGCCAAAGAACCTTCAGCTGCACAGGAAGGATTGAAGAGAGTGCCAGCAGATCAGAGCGAGTTCTGCGTAGTAACCACAAACACCAACTAGAAAGCCAGACACCTGGTTTCAAAAACCAGCTTTGCCACACAGTAGCTATGATGATAGGCAAGTTCTTTAAGCTTACTTATCTTTATGACGGAGAGTAATCCCCGTACTTCCTAATCAAGTTTCTTTAAATCATTTTTATTTTGGGACAGTTTTAGATTTAAAGTAAAACAGTAATGATAGCACAGAGTCCCCATAAACCCTGTATCCGTGTCCTCTGTTGCTAATACCTTACTAGATGTCTATAGTATATTTGTCATAATTAATGAACCAATATTGGGACATTTAACAGAAGTCCATGCTGTTATATAATTTATTGGATTTTTCAATCATGTCCTTTTTTTCTGAATCTCATCAAGATACACATTAAATTAAACTGCCAAATCTTAGTTTTGGCAGTTCTGGACTGTTACCGTTTCTTAATCTTTTCTTATTTTTGATGATCATTAGAGTTTTGAGGGGTACCGGTCAGACAATTGTGAAAACTATAAATCATCATGGACCTTAATAGTGTTTTAATTGAGATGTAATTAACATAACTTAAAAATTTGCATTTTTAAAGAATGCCATTTAAAGACATTAACTTATTACTCTAGACGGTGTGGCTTTCACAACTAACTACATAATGTTTTCATCATGCCAAAATGAAGTCCCATACTCATCTCTTCACCCCTATGTCCCCCGGAAACCACTAATGTGTTTTCTGACTCTATGGATTTGGCTAGTCTGGGCAATTCTTACAAGTGGAATGATACAAAAGTGGACTTTTGTGTCTGATTTCTTTAATCTGATATAAATATTTTTAGGAACAGCCATGCTGTAGCCCATATCTGAACCTCATTCCTTTTTTAAGACAGAATAATATTCCATTATGTGGATGTACCAGAATTGTTTTATGATTCCTTAGTTGATGGACATTTAGGTTTTGTCTACCTTTTGGCTATTACAAATAATTCTGGTATCGAACATGCTATCACTTGGATCTGGAATATTCCCTCAAGGCCCACATTTTAATGAGTTGATCCCCAGCTTTGTGCTGTTTCTACGGGCCTAGTGGAGGTAACTTATGTCATTGAGGGTAAGCTCTTGGAGAGCATATTAGAATACCCTCCTCTTCCTCTATTTCTTTTTGCTTCTTGGACTCCATGAGATGAACAGCATCCTCCATCTACCAAATGCTCCGATACAACAGAACCAACCACAAATGGAAACCTCTGAAACCATGAGCCAAAATTAACCTTTACTGTATTAATTTCTGGGGATTTATGACAGTGATGGAAGGCTGACTAACACAGAGAATTTAAGTACAGGTTTTTGTGTGAACATGTCCTGGATTTGTACTTATGTTAGGGTTTCTGCATCATGCAGTAACTCCAGTTTTCACTTTTTGATGAAGTGTCAGATTTTTTTCTGACAATTGTCATTGCTCCATTTTACATCCTCACCAGCAATTTAAAAGGGCTCTAATTTCTCTACATACTTTTCAACACTGAATATTGTCTGTCTTTTTAAAATTGGTCTTTCTGGTAGACATGGAATGTTTTCGTGTTTTGGGTTTACCTTTTCCATATTGCTACTGATATCAAATATGGGGTTTTTTTTGCTCGTGTTAATTCTTGCTTGTATTTCTTGAAAAATGTCCATATAAAACCTTGACTCATAGCTGTATTGGATTATTTGTCTTTTTATTTTTGAGTAGACAGAATCTTTACTATATTCTAGATTCTACACTGTTATTGGGCTGATGTTTCACAAGTACTGTCTTCTATTCAGTGAGTTGCCTTTTTACTTCTTGATAGTGCATGTCATATGAAGCATGAAAGTGACTGATTTTTTATAAAGTCCAATTATCTTTATTCTTTGGTTGTTTGTGCCATAAATACAATACTTTTTAAAAAGAATGCCTAACTTAAGGTCACAATGTCACATATACTTGTGCTGTTTTCCAAGAGTTTTACAGTTTTAGCACTATAGTTAAGGATCTAACTCCAAGTTTTGTTTATGATAGTCAATTGTTCAGGCACTATTTGCTGGGAAGAGTTGATTGGGATTTATCAATCTTTTCCTCATGATTAGAATATAATTATTGGTTTGGAAGAAGAAAGCAATCAAGATAAAGTTACATTTTCATGACACCATGCTACCACCAATCTTACCAGAAGATTGGTGATGCAGTTAGCCTTGATCACCTGGATATTATGGTAAATGTCAGATTTTTTCACTATTACCCTACTCTCCCCAGCTCTCCTCTTCCACCCCACTTTCCTGCTGAAACTCTTTGGAAATCACTGTGCATACACATCCTTGTGAGTGCGGAGTTACACTTCACATACTTAAGGGCAGAACTTCTACAAAAATTATCTGGATTTTTTTTCCCTGTGGAGAATTTATATGTTATTCTCACTTCTCACTTAAAAAAATCATTTTTCTTTCAATATGCACTCAGATATTTATTGAATACTTTTGGATATTACCTAATAATGGTTTCCTTATTTTCTTGTTTAAATTATTCAAATTATGCATGTTCAGTTATCCCTTTGAAAATACATCTTTCTGTTTGAACATTTCTTTATTCTTTATTTTACAAGACATAAAATATCTTATATTTTAGCAGTATAAGATATTCTGGGATTAACTTGTATATTTCATGCCCCAGTTTTATAATTAGTCTGCAATGATTAAAATGAATTGTCAACTTGATTCGATTAAGAGATGTGGATGATTAAGAAGCTTATATGACATACCCTCTGTGTCAATAAGGTATGTCTAGAAATGATTGGCATATAACATAGTGAATTGAAGTAGAGACTCTCCCTAAACATGGGCAACACCATCCAATATGTTGGAAGCTTGGCTGGAAGAAAATTTGGAAAAACAAGGAAGCTGCAGCAGATGCAAGCTTGATTCTTCTTGAATGGGTAGGTTCTTGATTGTTGGTGTAATCACCTAAGGACATCAGGCTTTCTTGCTCATTCACACTTACAAAGAGGACTCTGCCAGAGATTCTCCAGAGATTTTCCAGAAGCCTTCCATGTCCGACTGGGGTAGCAAAATTGATCCCTCTTGTTTTGAGGCTTCAGCATCTTGGACTGGGTAGCTACTGGCTTTTCCAGCTCTCCAGTCTGCAGATGACCATTGAGGACTATCAAACTTCTGTTTGTGTAAGGTAAGCTAATAAATCCCCTTTTTTATAATCGTACCTCCTGTTGATTCTATTCCTCTAGAGAACTCTCACTAATACACAGTCATTTCTTCAAAGAATAGTTTCTTTTTAATTCAATGAAAAGTATTAGAAACAAATATCTGGGCTTTAAATTGCTCAGATAGGATTGTATGCTTCTTAACTTATATATGTACAAATGTGCATATGTATACATATATACACACATGCACATATATATGCTTATTATAGGTATTAAACTTAACCCAAGTTCATGTTTCTGAACCTCTAATCTATTGCCACATGACTCATTTTGGAGCTCTCTGTGTATTAGTCAGTTTCATGTTACTACAACAGAATATCTGATGTGAGTAACTTATAAAGAGAAAAGTTGTATTTAACTCACAATTTTGATGGTTCAAATTATGTTGCCTAGATTGGCTCATTTCTGGAATGGGCAGGGAATGAGAGCACATGGAAGAACAAAAAGCCCACAGCTTGGACTAGAGCAGAGAGAATCAGAAAGAGGGAGAGGCAGAGAAGAGATTGGTTCCATACTACCCTTCAAGGACACACCCTCAGTAACTGAAAGACCTCATATCAGGCCCGACCTTTCAATGGTCCTCAGCATCTCCCAATACCACCATCCTCAGGACCAAGCCTTCACCTTTGAACCTTTGGAGGGGGCCAAAAGTATGGCACCTTACTTATTGCAAATTATACCCAAATCATGGTACCTATCACTCCATCAGCAGAAACCTGGTTTATGCCATCTGCCATCCATTTACATAATTGCTGGCTTCTGGTATGCATGTGTAGTCATAATTATTAGCTGACATCCCTGTGGGAAGAACCTAAAGTATAGTCCTATGTACAAGTCTTTTGTCTTTACTCATACGGAATCTACTCATTTCCAGAGTTCTTTTGATCAATACCTTATTTCCTCCATCCACTTGAGTGGGATCCTCTACATTTCAAGACATTTAGTTTTCTTTCCTTTGTCACATTGTACACATTCATTGGGGATCCAACAACCTACTAAATCAGGTCTAATAACATACAAACCTCAGGAACCACTTTTTGTGTTGTAGAGGTCTTTGGGTTTTGATTTCAAATGATTAGTGTTATTTATCTACCATTATATTGTCATACAAAATAATTTCACTATTTAAGGAACCCTGCATTTCACTTTTTCAAACTTCTGCTTTCAGCAACCACTGATTTTTTACTTTTATATAAATTTGTGCTTCTAGAATGTAATATAATCGTCAGGATACGGCTGCCCCTTCACACTGGTAACTTCACTTAGCAATGTCTGTGCAGACTTCGATAGGTCATCCATTGTTTTTCTCTGTACTGGGGATTGAACTCAGGGGCACTGGACCACTGAGTCACATCCCCAGCCCTATTTTGTATTTTATTTAGAGACAGGGTCTCACTGAGTTGCTTTAGTATCTCACCATTGCTGAGGCCAACTTTGAACTTGCAATCCTCCTATTTCAGCCTCCCAAGCCACTGGCAGTACAGATGTGTGCCACTGCACCTGGCAAGCTCATCCATTCTTATCTCTTAAGCCATGCTTTGTGTGACTGCACCACAAATTACTCATTTACCTTTTGAAGGACATTATGGTTATTTCCAGTTCCTGGTGATTAGGGAGAAAATTTCTATAAATGTTCATGTGAAAGTTTTCTGTAGCCCAACATTCTCAAATCAAATGGGCAAATTTTGGGCTGGAGATATAGCTCAGTTGGTAGAGTGCCTGCCTTTCAAGCACAAGGCCCTGGGTTCAATCCCCAGCACTGCAAAAAAAAAAAAAAAAAAACAAACAACAAAAAAAAAGGGTAAATATTTAGGAGAACAGTTGTTGGACCACAAGGTAAAGAATACATTTCACTTTAGTAGAAACTGCTAAATTGTATTTCAAAGTGGTTGTTAAAATTCTGTATTTCACCCAACAATGAATGAAAACTTGTTCTTCATCCTAACCAGTAATGAATATTGTCATATTTTTGCTTTTAGTCATTTTAATATATGGACAATTATATCTCATTTTAATTTATATACTCCTAGTGACTAATTACTTTGAGTATCTTTTCATATGTTTGCTTTCCATCTGTTTAGCTTCATTGTTGTAGCATCTATTCAAAACTTTTCCTCCATTTTAAAAATTTTTTGATTTATTCTAATTAGTTTTACATGATAGTAGAATAATGCATTTATACATTTTGATAAATCGTACATAATTAGAGAGTAATTTCTCATTTTTCTGATTGTCCATTTTGTAGGATCATATTGGTCAGCAGTCATACATGTACATGAGGAAATAATGTATACTTCACTCTACTATCCTTCCTGCCCCCATATCCCCCTCCCTCCCTTCACTCCCCTCTACCTAATATAAAGTAATTCTATTCTTCTCCAGCCCCCACCCCTTGTTGTGAATTAGCATCTTCAGATCAGAGAAAACATTAGACCTTTGTTTTGGGGGGTTTGGCTTATTTCACTTAGCTTGACATTCTCTAACTCCATCCACTTACCTGCAAATGCCATAATTTCATTCTTCTTTAAAGCTGAGTAATATTCCATCATGTATATATACCACATTTTCTTTATCCATTCATCTGCTGAAGGGCACCTAGTTTGGTTCCATAGTTTAGCTATTTTGAGGTGAGCTGCTGTAAACATTGATGTGGCTGTGTCACTGTAGTATGCTGATTTTAAGTCCTTCGAGTATAAACCAAGGAGTGAATTGTGTTGTTTCTTGTTGAGTTTTAAGAGTTCCTTCATTTGTTTGGAATATGAGTTTGTGAGTTTATTTTTTAACCAGATATGTGCTTTGGAAATATTTTTTCCTATGCTGTCTTAACTTTTAACTATTTCATAGTGTTTCTCAAAGAGTTGAAATTTTAAGTCCAACAATATACTACTTGTTTGTCTTTCAGATAATGTGCTTTGGCGGTGTTTAAAACTATCAAGCAATCCAAGTTCCCATAGAGTTTGCTTTGTGTTTTGTTCTTCCTGGTGTTTTAAAGTTTTGTGTTTTAGACATGGATATTAAACAATTTTTAGATAATTTGTGGGGAAACTATAGGATGTGTGCTAAGTTCTTCTTTTTAAAAAAAATCTGGATATCCAGCTGTTTCAGCAATGTTTGTTTAGAGCAATCCACTTGCTCCAGTGCATTGACTTGGAGACTTTTTAAAAAATCATTGTAAATGTTGGGACCTGTCTATAAGTTAAATTTTTTCCCACTGACTCATTTGTCAGTTTATGTATATATTTTGCAAATACCACACCCTTTTAGTTACTGCAGCTTTAACATAAGTCTTGAAATTAGGTGGTGTGAATGCTCCAACATTTTCTAATGTTTCTTCAGGATTATGTTAGTTATTCCAGGTCTTTTGACTTTTCACATAAATATTAGTATCACATTGTCAATATCTGCAAAATAGTAGGTATTGGGTTTTACCTTTGGATTTCAGGAAATCATTTCACTGAATTTGGAAGAATTGTCAGTTTAACTATTTCATCAGTTTATGAAAACAGAATATCTCTTCATATATTTAAACAGATCTGCTTTGGTGTTTTGTGTTTTTTAGCTTACATAGCCTACATATTTGAATAGTTGTATGGGTACCTAAGCATTTCATTGTTTTATTTTGGAGAAAGCTGTTATAAATATCTGATTTTTAAAAGTTTAAGTCCCAATTTTTTATTGATTGCCCATAAAAATGCAGTCACTTTTTGTATATTGACCTGTCTAAACTTTTATTATTTCAGGAGTGGTCAACAGACTCTTTGGATTTCCCACACAGACAATCATGTGCTCTATGTATAAAGATAGTGCTATTTATTTTTCTTATACTTCTGCATTTGTGAGGCTATTCATTAAAATATTGAATAGTAGTGATGGTTAAGGATATTCTTTCTGTTCTCTTCTGGAGAAAACTCCTAGTTTCATACAATTAAGTATGATGTTAACTGTAGGAATTTTAAAAATTAAATTAAAGAAATTTTCTTTTATTCCTAACTTGCAGGTTTTCATCATGTATGGAATTGGATTTGCCATATACTATTGCAGTGTCTATTGATACAAGCCAGTGTTTTCCCTTGGTGAATTATAATAGTTGATTTTTTGAATGTGAATTTTTCTTGGGTACATGGAATAAATTCTGCTTGGCTGTGATGTCATTGTCTTGTACATTGTATCCAATTTACTAATATTTAATTGAGACATTTTGCATCTGTCCTTAAAAGATATAGCTCAGTTATTTTTTTAAAGTCTATATCAGTTTTGGAAGGAGAATAATGCTGGCATCAAATAATACATTACAAATGACCCTTCTGTTTTTCATTTTTTGGTAAAGATTCTCCATTTATGGTTATTGAGATTATTTCTTTCCTAAGTGTTTGGTAGAACTCCCTAAGGGAAACTAATATAGGGCTTGTTCTTTCCCTTTTGGGAGGTGTTGTGTTTTGAATATCAGGAGTTTTCCAAAAACTCATGTTGTGAGATAGCACAGGTGTGTTCAGGGTGAATTGATTAAATTATGACAGTCATAACCTAATTAGTGAATTAATTCATTTTAAGTTAATAGTTTTCAGTTATTTAAGAGAAAGTAAAGTTTAAAAATTATTGTGTCATCCTTTATTTTTAATTTTCTTCTTTCCTTAATGTAGATACACATTTCTCACCTATGTTCTTTTCCCTATTCTTGGAGAAAGTATTTTGCATTTCTTGGAAGAAAGTCTGCCAGCAATGACATCCTTCAGTTTTTTCTTGTCACTTATTTTCTCCACTTTTCAATTGTAATTTTTTCTCGATTTAGAATTTTTGGTTGTTGGTGGGTTTTTTTCAGTCCTTTAAATAGTTCACTTAATTCTCTTCCTCCTGGCATAATTTCTTTTTTTTAAAAATTAATTATTTTTTTAAAATTTTTTTATTTTTACAGACTTCATTTTGATTCATTGTACACATATGGGGTACAAATTTTCACTTCTACGGTTGTGCATGATGTACATTCATATCATTCTTGTTAATCACACATTTACATAGGGTAATGTGTGTCTCATTCCACCATTTCTCATACCACCCCCCTCATTTCTCTCTATATAATCTGAAGATCCTCCATTCCTCTCTCACCCGCCACCCCCAACCAGATTCTGTATCATCATCCCCTTATCAGGGAAAATGTTTGACCTTTGTTTTCTGGGATTGGCTTATTTCACTTAGCATGATAACATCCAATTCTCCATTCATCTGCAAATGCCATAATATTATTATTCTTTATGGCTGGTGGAGGCTTTTGACCTCATGATTGCTCCTCTATGATAAGATTATTTTTTTAATCTGGTTACTTTCTGTCTTTAGTTTTCTGCACTTTGAATATGATTTGCTTAGGAGCAGTAGGTTTTTGTTTTGCTTTGCTTCGTTTCTTTTTAAATTAGTCTTCCTTGGTCTTTAAAATTCCTGAATTGTGCTTTGGTGTCTGCCATTGAATTTGGAGATTTCTTAGCAATCAGGACTACATTCTTTTTATTTTTGGTTCTACTAACCAGTATGCTATTCCCTTTGAAATTGTTCCACAGTTTTTGAAGGTTCTGTTCTGTTATATCCATTTTTGTTTCTCTGCAGGTATTTTGGGAATTTCCTCAAGGCCTCTTTTCAACCTCACTGGTTCTTCCTCAATCATGTGTAGTCTATAAATAAGCCATAAAGGCATTCTTCTTTTACTGTTTACAGTGGTTTTTATTCATAGTATTTCCTTTTGACACTTTTTACTTTTAATATGCTCAGCTTATCTTACTACTTCAGTCATTTTCCCTCAGGATCAGAAACCTGAATTAAAGAGCAATTAATTTAGTCACCTGGGTATTTTCCAAATATCTGGAGTTTTGGAAATGATCAGATTAATCATTCAGGTAATTGTAGGATTTTTAGTCTATTTTTTAAGTCAATTTAAACTTTTTATTATGTTGGACTTCCTGGGAAACAATTTAATTTGGTTGTATGTGCAAGTGAGTTTGCTATGACATTTAATGACCACAGCATGTGCTCATGTTGAAATTCTGGAATCAGAAGTAAATCTGGCCAAGGAGTAAATCTGGGTCAAGTACTAAGAATTCCCATATTCTAGTGAAGAAAATAAGAGTGCCAGCATCATTAAGTCCTTTGGAAGACCAGGAAAACCACATCTGGCATGAACACCAGGTGATGGGATAGAAGCAAAATGTTTGTTAAAGAAATTCCAGTTGAGTATCTTTTGCAGTCATTCCATTGTTAGGGCTTAAATCTCCTGTTTTTTGGATCTTTGTACAGAGCAGAGGCTCAACATGGTAAGATGAGTATGTGGTGACAGACAAGAATGGGACAAATCTACTTAAAACTTTTCTTGAAGAGTGCCAATCATAAAGAACCCAATCAATATAAGTACCTACATACCATATGAGCAATACTAAATGCTCCTATTTCCTGCAGAATATAAAACATTTTGAACAAGTGCTGTGCTGCAATATGATTCATTACACTAACCAAAATGCTTTTGGGAAAGATATAAAGCATTTTGCCCACCCTCCCTCCAAATTCCTTTCAGCTCAGAGTGCACTGTTATAATTAAAGTTCCTCAAAGCATTTACTTTTGAAAAGGTTAGCATCAACATGACACTCTGGAGAAACTGCAAAAACAGCTCTCAACTGCAGTATTTCATTTTCAACAAAACCCACAAACTATCACTCTTTGCTGATACTTTGAATCGAAGAAAGAAGAAAGGTGTTCAAATACCAAACCTCTAAAAATATTCTTGCTTTCTTTGAAATAGTGGAAAGAAAACACTTTCTTGCAAACACTTGAAACAACAAGGAGGCAGGGATGATCACTGCAGGGTAAACGCTTTTGTAAAACTGTCACTAGGCACTCAGGTGTCTTCATGGAGTAACTTGCTCACAATGATGCCTTTTATATTTTTTAAAAGCAAAAATGAAACTCTAGGTCTGACAGACCCTATTCCTTTCCTGAAAATTCAGCTCTGTAATAACGTAGTGCTGACTCTATGCATCCATTTAATTTCTGTCAAAGGTATCACAAGCAATTTGCTTGCTAATGAAAATAACAAAAGGACCATGTCTCATTTCACAGGCAATTTTTAGTAGAAAACACAAGGGACTAGAATACCAGCAACTTATTTTCTGCCGGTAGGATTAGTTTGTTGGAAAAGCAAATGTAGAAAGCTGAGTTTGGAGGATGGGCAAGGCAAACTGGAGAGAAGCCATTGTGCTCAGTATTGTTTGTGGAATGAATGAATGGATGAATGGATGAATGGTCAAACTGCCAAAATCCCCACAAGGATGTTTGCCTACACCTCTGAAATTGCATCCTCAAATTCTTTTTTTCTTTTTTTAATGCAAGTATGATGGAAATCAAACAGGTCAGAGATTGCAATATACATTTCTCATGCTGACAGTGTCCCATGAGATACCACCAATGGGGAAATGATGTCTTCACTGAAGGAATAGGTATTGAACACACACGATGCTTCACAAATTATGCTGGGTGTGTGAGACATGTTCAAGGGTACTACATACATTGTCCTTCCTGTGGAAGGCCGTGTTATATTGGTAAAGATATGCATTAATCAAGTAATCTCTTAAATAGTATTACTGTGAATAGTACTGTGGAAGAATAGGACAAGGACTTATGGGTCTGGGAGAATGGATCTAATGGGAGAAATGGTGGAGGACAGGGCACTTGAGCTAAGATATAGAAATCGAAAAGAAAAAAGGAGTTGACTATGATAGTGTGTAGGAAGGTGAACATTGAGTAAGAGGGATAAAGAAGATACCAAGACCCTGAACTGAGAGGGCAAGTAATTACCATGAAGAATAAGTGCTTTGCAAGGCCATTGCAAACTGAGAATGCCAAATGGAAATGAGAACACATACCTATCACTGTCACCATAGGAGGCAGTGAGACAATTCAGCCAAACCAGAGGCCAAATCATACTCCTGCCTCATCCACGGCAGCCGCTGCTCTTAAGTAAGCCAAATACAGCCACAACCTCTTACACAGAGGATATCCCAAGTGCAATTTGGGAATATTCACCAGTCTTCAGAGAGCATGCTGAAATCTTTGTTCACTTTGATGAACTCTCTCACTTTTCAAGGTGAGGTCCTTTTTTCCTTTCTTAGAAGTTTGCTTCATTGCCTCTAATAAATACCTTGATAATGCCTTGAGATATCCTCTCTCCTGATCTGATGGAGCTTTCATCAAACATGAGCATCTAGTTACACTATTTCTGTGCTTAAGTGTTAATCATTTTCAAGACCCAAAGAAATCCTTGCTTCTTTTTGAGCATTTGTGCACCCAGTGATTAGGCCTCACCTACTTCTTCAACTTCTCTTCCCCTTGCTCACATGACAAAGAATTGCTTGGGTCTCCAGGAAAACAGTGTAAATGTCATTTTTATTGATTAATTTAGCATCCATGCCTTTTTTCCTTGAAACCTTAATTTTATAGATTTTTTTTCTGACTCAGTTATGGTGGTATCTCCTCCAGAAAAATTCCTGATGGCTAAGTGGTGAATATAAACCAAGGAACTAAAAGCATGAGTTTAGCATTTAGATAGACATGATAGAGAATTCTGAATCTTCCCATTGCAAGCTGTAGAAATAAAGTGTTTACTTTTCAGATCACAATGAATGGTTTTGATTAGAATGTGTGCTGTTATGCCAATATTCATCAGGAAGACTCGGGAGTAATTCGCATGGAGCAGCTAGCAGAGAAGTTGGAACAGGAACATTTCATATTCCATACCAAGATCCCTTGCTGTTGGTGCTGGTCATTGTTATTATTTAGGTAACCAACCTACGTGCTCTGACAGCACTTTATCATGACATTAAACACAGTAGGTTGGAAATATATTTGCATACCTATGTTTTCCTTCAAACTCAAAGAACCTTAGGGGCACGTAGTCTGGCACACAGCAAACTAGAATATAAACAGAGACTGTATCTGTTCAGTATTTTCTGTTTTCTAAGCAGAAAATAACTTTTTCCCTGAACTAAATACCTGTATTCAAGTAAAGCTCATAACTTCCTAACTCATTAGCTGTGTAGGTGTTAGAAATTATCCATTAGTGTCAAGGAAATAAAGCCAAATTGCAAAGCAATTAGCCAATTGTATTTGGGTATTTTTTTTTTCCTCTTGGCTCATTTTAAATAGAGACAAACTAAATAACTTCTCCAGCTTGTCTTTGAAGTGTTGTTTTTCTTACTTTTTTAAATCCACAGATTGTATTTTGAGTATAAATAGAAAAATTGCATCTTTTCGGTTTTTTAAAATATGCTGAATTCAATAAAATACTAATGTGTGTTTATGTATGAATTCTGGAACAGATAATAAATCCTTTTTGGAAGAAAACTCTTTGGGTAGTCTATAATGTTAAAAAGCAGTTTACATTACAAAAACCGTCTTACTCAATCTTTCTCTAAGACTTTTAAAACACAGATTTTATGACATTATAGAATACTCAAGGGAACTAAAAGTTATGTACTGATAAGTTTTAAGCCACAGAAGTCAAGAATGTAGACAATGAGATTTAAAACCAAACCTTTGATATTTTCTCAAAAATTTTCAATACACATCAGTGCATAGTGGTGGAAGAGTGAGCCTTAATTTCTAATTAATACAGAAATAATCAACTTTCTATTTTTTTCTTAGCTTTAGTAGAAATACTTCATTCAGTCCCTTTTTGGATATGGTGTGGGAATGAGTGATTGGGATGGAAGCTAGATTCCCAGAAGCGTGATACTTCTTTTCCTCACTGGCAAGTAGCTTTCATACGGTTATTCAGCCCTCATTGCCCTTTATGAGAGTAAAAACCTGTATTTTAAATTTTTTGGTTTTACTCATTATTTGAATCACATTTTTAATGGATTGTCAGCATTTAGGTTTTCAAGTGCTCTTATAATACAAAAGAGAATAATATATTTTTGTGACATGAAGCAAAGAACTGTTCCAGGAAAGAAGTGGAATCTGAGATGAGATGAGAGAAGAAAGGGGGACATGGATATCAGGATCTTCCAGTAGGGCAATGATCTCAGAAAAAGGAAAGGGGGACAAAAGGATCTACTAAAGAAAAACATTCATCTTTAAAGAAATACATTCATCATTAAAGAAATTTGTTAAATACAATTTATTATAAGTCGTTCACAATGCAAGTTCCCAGTTGTCAAAGCTCTGTGCAAACTTCACCAACAGACCCCACTCGACCAATCTCCTAATGAACAATGTGTCAATGAGTGCCATGAGCATTTGCTTTGTGATCAGCCAGTTGGCGTGATGTTCCACTAGAGTTCATCCTTGAGGAAGTATCAGATCAAATGGATCACTGACTCTTGCTGGGGTAGTGGAGGGGCAGTTCTATCTCTTTTACTTGAGAATTAAGTTGTGATTTTTGTCAAGCTTAGACATTTGAAAATAGACACTTAAGATATGTACTTGGTTAGTCAAAGAGCATCATGTAAAACCATGTGTTGTGCCTCTAACTGTTCAAAAATAGTTGTAACAAAAGCTCATATAAAGAATACAAGCAATTTGGATTATAAGGATGATAGTTCATAATTCTTACATGATATGAATATTGATTAGATTATGTGCTGATGGAAAAGAATTTTGAGCAAGATCAAGAAACTTAACTGCTCACGTATAAGATTCATGAGAAAGATCTAAACAGCCAAGTTTGGGCAACTTATTATCTCAAGTAGAAATATATCCTGTAATATCAGAGACAAGTATTTCAAAGAGCATGTTACAACAGCAGAGTACCACTTTCTACTGTCTAATCTAAATCTTCCAGTCCTGGGTGTATTTGTTGTATTCCCTCCTTTTGCTTTTCTCCTGGATATTGCACTCAACTATCAATCTCTCCCTTAAGAATCATCTTCTCTTGTCAAATAAGAGACTCAAAAATGCCATACAATTGTGAAACTATTTAGAAGAACAACTGCTTTCGACAATTTGACTTTTCTCTCAATCAAAGGGACCAGAAGCATCCAGCAATGGAAGGAAAGTTGCTGAGGCTTTTGGCACACACACAAATCCCATCGAGATCTGTTTTATCTCATTAATCACTGCTTTCTCTCTCTTCCACCCATTGCTCCAATGTGTTGACCATAATGCACTCCTGAGATGACATCCTTTATATGGTCTGTAGGATCACCTGGATCCCTTGGGTGCTAGTGTGGTACTGAAGGTCATCATGGTGCTAACAAGGAAAAGAACTGGATAGTTCCTCTGCTGGAAAACAGTTTGATTGAATTTTACAGACAGACTTTGATAAAATATATGGAACAATCTTAATAGCTTTTCCCACAATTTTCAACCATTTTCCTATCAGGATGCCCAAATTTAATCCTTTAGTTAATGCTGACTTTTATAACCTGTTTGCAAGTTATGTTAAATGTAAACCCACATAAAGCATTGCTAAAAGTGATCAATAAGGTTGCTCAAAATGGCAGAAAGAGGATACAATTTCATTGTCTCTTCATCCCTGGAGTCCAGGAAGTTATAAAAAAGAAATAATAAGACACTTGTAGGAAAACAAATGAGTCATCCAAAATGCTCGAGATAATCTGGAAAATTTTAAGCAAGTGGTTTTATTATATTAATAGAGAAATTGACAATTTAAAACACCACTGTAAGTGCAACTTTCATTGAGGGAGCCCTTGAGACCCTGAAATCTGAGCTAATTGCACAAAGGACAGGGCTACGACATAGGGAAATTACAAACATAATTAATGAAATAACACTAAATAACATAATTAATGAAATGATGAGTGAACCAGTTGGGATTTTACCTTTCTATTATTCTTCATCCAATCTTCTAATATCTAAAGTGGCAGTTTTTAAGGCCCAAGATAAAAACAGGTGTACCCAGAAAAGGTGGACTCAACAAATTTCAAAAGAATGAAATTATTCACAATATGCTTTCTAACCACAAAGGATGAAGCTTGAATTTATTTAAAAATAGTAACCAGAAAATCCCAAATTCCACAGAATTTGGGCAAGATGCTTAAAATTGTTCCATGATCAAAGAACTCAAAATACAAAGATGAAAATATTTTAAACTGAAACATAATGAAGCTTAAAAAATTTTAAATTGTGGATACTATTAAAATAATGTTTTGAAAGAAATTTACAAGTTTAATGATGTGTATTAGGAAAAAGTAAAGGCTACTCATCACTGATTTAGTTATTCATCACAAATGTGCATAAAGTCAAATTAAAGAATGAAACAGAAAATAAATAACAAAGATAAGTGGAAATCAATGGGATATGAAATAACTATATAATCAAGGTGTAAACAAACTAAAAGTTTGCTCTTCTCACATACCAACAAAAATTGATAAAGCGCTAAAAAGAATAATGAAGAAAAATAAGTACATGAATTAGTCACATTAAGCATTTAAGAATAAAATAATTCCAATGTCAAATGATGAAAGGAATACAACCTGACCAGTTTTATAGTTGTAAATCTTAAAATTTGGATGGAAAAGAAAAATTTGGATGGAAAAGAAAATTTACTGAATAATATAAGGTTGAGAGTAAATTAAGAAGAAAACATGAATATTGATTTTTTTTAAGTTGAATACATGATTTGACTTCTTCTACAATGAAAATTTTATGACCATATGTTTTCTAGGGAACATTTCCATTAACATGAATCTTAAAGTTATTTTGAGAATTAAAAAATAGGGAATGATATCTCATTTTCCATAAGGCTAACAGAATTTCAATTTCAAATGTTAAAAAATACCTTGCAAAATAAAAAAAAACTGTATTATTGAAAGGGAATTAAATGAAAACAATGTAGCTTTATCATAAAAATAGATAATAATGTAATGAAATACTAACAAAAAACAAGAAATATAATTTGATAATTTAAAACTACAGAAAGAGATGAAAGGTATTTGACAATACTTAACAGTTTTTCATGATTTTAAAAACACATAAAATTAGCAAGAAAAGAGGTTTTTCTCAATCTGAAAAATAATACTCCAGTAAAAGTACTATATACTTCATGCACAATGGTGAAATACTGACATTTTCCCCTCAGAAATTAGTAAACAAAGTGAGTATCCATTATCAACACTTCAATTTCATGTTTCAATCGACAAATGAAATAAAGTAAAAACAGAAAAAAGACAATAGAAGGAAAACTATAACTGTCAATATTTATAGAGATTATGCAGATTATGCAGATAAAGACATCTGTTGACTATGAGCATTAATTAATGAATTTGCCAAGTTTGCTGGATAGAGATAACTAAATGCTAAAAATAAAACTCTTTATACCAACAACACTTAGAAAATGAAAAATAAATTACCATACAAAATATTTGATATTTAATAAATTTAATAGTAATAAATTTTATAAATTAGTAATGCACTTAGCACAAGTTCTGAAAGAGTGCTGTACATAGAAAAGTCTATAAAATACTGTTGAGGACCATTATGGTTGAGGTATGAGGTAACCCACAAAAGCACATATATGAGACAATGCAAGAAAGTTTAGAGATGAAATGATTGGTTTATGTGATTTTTAACCTAATCAATGCATTAATCCCCCAATATGGATTAACTGGATAGTGACTGTAGGCAGGTAGAGTATGACTGGAGGAGGTGGTCACTGGGGTGCACCTTTGGGATATGCATTTTGTCTTTGGAGAGTGGAACTTTGCTTCCTGGAGTCATGTCCTGGACTGCTATCATCCACCACACTCTGCCTCACCTTGGGCCTAGAGCAATGGATCTGGAGGTCTGTGGGCTGAGGCCTCTGAAACCATGAACCTCAAAGTAAACTTTTGCTCCTCTAAAATTGTTCTTGTCAGGTCTTTTGGTTACAGAAGTGAGAAAGATGATTAAACCAAGCATTAACAAATCTTAATAAATGGAGAGATGTATCATTTTCATGGATTTAAGCCTCAATATTATAAGAATATTCATTATTTCTAAAGTAAACTATAACATTAATGTAGTCTCAATGAAGAAGCTCCAGTAGGAACTGAATTTTAGTTTTATAAATGCAAAAAATAAACAATAGCCAGGGCAAACTCAAAGAAGAAGAATAAAGAAGAAAAACATGTTTAACATATCTCAAAAATACTATTTATATTATTAAAGCAGGATGTTATTATAAAAGGATAAAGGATAAGTAAACTGACCAATAGTACCAACTGGAGATTAGCTACACAGATTCACATATAGTTCTCCTGACTACCACAAGGTCAACATTTTAGTACAAAGAATTGTGCTATATACAGTGTTGGGTGATATCCTCTTGGAAAAGGTGATTCTGAACACCTTGCTCAGTCATATGCAAACTCAAATCCAGCTAGACAAATGTTTAGGAAGCTACTTGACAACCTTGAAATAGGCCAAATATATATTAACCAGAACATAGAAAACACGAATCACAAATGATAAAATTGACAAAGTAGGCTATATTAAAATTAAGTACTATTTATCAAAATGAACTATGAAAAGCAATATATATATATGTGTGTATACACACATATACATACAGACACATGTATCTCCATGGCTATTCACACATGCACATACATGCATATACTACTAAAAAAAAGGGGGCTTTCATTTAAAAAAGAAAAAGACAAACTAAAACTGGGATGAAAAATCCAACTTGAATGCATACTTCCTAAAGGAGAATAGTCAAATGGCCAATAGACATGCCAAAGGTGCCCAACTTCATTAACTGTCAGGGAAATGCGATTCTGTAGCCAACCATCAGATATCTAAAATGAAAACACAGTAAAATAGCTAGTGTTGGCAAAGAAATGAAACAAACTATGACTCTCATAATTGCCAGGGAGCAAAAAATCGCTTTGGAAAGCTATTTAGTAGTATCTGCTGAAACTGAATAGTTTCATACTCTGTGATTCTGCAATTTAAGTTCTTGATAGATATCCAACAAAAATGCATTCACGTTAAAGGATGAACTAGAATGTACATAACAGAACTGTTCTTAATAGCCCTAAATTGAAATCTACCCACATGCCCACTGAGAGTAGAAAGTATATATTTTTAAGTTCATACAGTTATTTAGCAATAAGAAAGAAAGATTGACCATGACAGAGAATGACAATTTGGATATCCACAGTATGGATCAATCCCACGAACTTAACTATGAGCAAAGGTAACCAAACAGAACAGAGGACACATATGTACTAAATGGAAAACAGGACAGATATTGCCCTTGGTGGGAGATCTGGACTTAGATCTTAACAAGTATTTTTCACATGTTTTCCTTTATCTCAGATGAAGCAGGGAGACTAGTAAGGGTTGGTATGAGAGAATGATCTGACCAAGTCTTCTCTCCTGTGGGGCGGACTTCACAACTATTAATGTGAATTACCCAGGAAACACAGGAATCTAGGGCTTAAAGTTTATTTGGATTACACCTTATGATAAATGTGGCTATAAAAATCTGTATATTATATGGTTTACCTTTAGGATGGATATTATTCAGGTATTTTCTTGGAGTAATTGGCTAGGATGAAAATTCTTAAGTTTAAGATTTTAATATAAAAACCCTTGATAATTGTTTTAAAAATTGTAACCAGGAAATGCAAGCTTTTCTGAGACATCACCCACCTACCAGGAGATAATCAGTTCACCTTTCCCAATAATGGAGGGGCATTTATAATTCACACTTAAACACCTTTTCATAGCTACTACCTTCTGATTAACCAGGTATATCTTCCATCTGAACTGCAAAAAAGCTTCTTGTTTACTTGTTTGCTCCTGCAAATATCATCTTCAACCTACTTAGATGTATTTTGTATAGTGTAGTTTTCAATAAATGGTATTACTCTTTAGAAACCAGAAGAATACCCAATTGTATCTCAGTTTATCACATGGATGTTAAATAAAAGTCATTTACTAAGATTGTCCAAATGAGTCTCCTCTGCTTAAAATTATACATATAATTATACATATATGATATATACATATGTACATATATATAACATCTAACTGATTTGCCTTTACTAATATACATGAAATGTTGAAATGTAGTATGTGGACCCAAAGGAGAGACACCTACTTCTTAATTCCTGTTCTCAGCACTCCCTGAAACCTAGCAGCATCCCTGAGTGGGTCTGTAAGTCCTGACTGTACTGGAAAATTAGGCAGTTCTTACTAGTCTCTGTGTTTACAATGAAAAGAGTTCTGGAAAAATAGTAAGAGCTGATTCAGAAACTGAAGTGAAGAAGTTGAAGGTGAATCCCTGAATTGGTCATCAAACCCAGAAGGAGGGATGGAGCTGGAGAATATCATGTCAAGTGAAATAAGCCAATCCCAAGAAAACAAAGGCTGAATGTTTTCTCTGATAAGTGGATGCTGATACATAATGGGGGCTGGGTGAAAGGGAAGAGTGAAGGAACATAGGATTGTGTGTATAACCAGAGGAAAGAAAAGTTGTATCCCATCTGTGTACAGTGAATCAAAATGCATTTTGTAAAACTGAAACAAAATAAATAAATTTTATTTTATTTATTACAAACAAAATTAATTTTTTGAAAAGATTTCATCATAAGAGGCTGAGCTGATTTCCTAAGATGTGGTAGCTGGGTGAAAATATATACTGTATATCCCTCTCTTTAATAAAATAACATTTGCATAGCCACACACCCCCATAAAAAACAGGAAGGAGGGTCCTAGCAAGGGCTGAGAAAGGAGAGCAAGATGGAGAGAATGAGAGGACTGTGGATCCAGGGTAGAGGAAAAGAGACACAAGTCCCTCCTTGTTTCTGAGAATGTGCGATTGAAGACAGTAAGACTATGAGAATGTGCGATTGAAGACAGTAAGACTAACATTCCTTCATCGGAAAACTCTAAGAATCTGAAGCTATTTTTTGACCTGGACCCCATGCAAGGAGGGCCTGGAATGTTGAATAAATAATTTTGGATTTTAGTTTCTCAGTTTACTTATCCATAAAAGTAAGTGGATTACAGATCATTTTTGGCCTTGCCTTCATGTTGGTAGATTATTCATTTATATAACTTTTTTTTTGTCTTTGTCCCCTAATACATTGTGGCCTTCTTTAGGTTATCCTGAGGGGTGCTCTTTTTTCTTTTCTGCGTACAAGTGGATAGAAAGAAAAAAGAAATGGAGAAAGACCTTAGACAAATACTTGCTTTTCGTTTTCTTCCTTTTATGAAGTCCTTCTGCAGTCCTGCATGGAGCATGGCAGCACTCCACAAAGGGACAATGCATCTTTCATACAGACAGGACTGAAAAAATTCCCAGCAGAGGCTCAGAACCTGACTCCAAGCTGTCGCCGTTAAGCTCTGAAGTGATGGGGGCCCTCACCCTTGGCAACAATTGGGCTTTCTTCCCAACATACTGCCCACATATTTCTTTCAACCACAAACTAAAACTATGGTTCAAAATAGCAAAACACATTTTAAAAAATAAGCTGAAACTATTGAGTGCGTTTCATTATACTGCAGAGTCTCAAGATCCTATGATACAAAGGCACATTTCAATACACCAAAATGAGCAAAATTCTATAGGAAAAGAAAAAAAGAGCAATTCTTATAGTCTCATGTTCAAGGGTTCTCTGAGGATTTTTTAAGACACTATGGACTGTATCCTAATTTTTAACTTCTTCATTTTCTAATACCATGGAGAAATTAATCAGCAAGTGGGAAAGAGTCATCCATTGTGTTATTTAACTTGAACTGCCATAGTAAAATACTGCAAGTTTGGTGGATCAAACAGCAGAAATAAATTTTCTTACCATTCTAGACGTTGGAAGTCCAAGATCAAGGTTCTTAAAAGGGCTAGTTTTTTAGGGTGAGACCACTCTTGCCAGCTTGCAAAAGACTGCCTTCTCCTCATGACCTCATGTAGCCTTTCCTCTGTGGGCACTCAGAGAGAAAGCTCTGGGTTTTCTTTCCTGTTTTTGAAAAGCACCACTCTTATTGGACTAAAGTCTGACTTTTATCACCTCACATAATCTTAGTTTCCTCCTTAAAGTCCTATTTACAAATAATCACGTGGAGTGTTAAACCTTCAAATATCAATATTTGAATTCAGTCTTTTTTTGTTTGTTTGTGTGGTGCTGAGGATTGAACCTGGAGCCTCATGCACGCTAGGCAAACACTGTACTATTGAGCCACATCCCCAGCCCCAAATTCGGTCTTTAAACTTTATATTTGCTTAATAACTTTTAAAAGCACCTATGAAATAAAACGTGAATCATTTATAAATATTTTTATGTGTTTGTATTTAACATAGAATATTTTGAATTCAAAGTTGCCACATAGTGATGACAACTTCTGGGGCTATGTTCAATAATGTGACCTAGAGTAATACATAAATAAAAAATAAAACAAAACAAAAAGCCTTTGTCCTCAACAAATTTCAAATAATAGCTTAGCTGAATGGAAATAACTCTCATGTCATTCTGAGTTAACATGTCCTAAGCAGGAATAAGTTGTTTTAGTATCTGTTTCATTGAAAATGTTAAGTGACAGAAGATAATTTGATACTGGGAAGTAAATTTTTAAAAATTGAAGTGTGTGTGTGTATACATGTTTGTGTGTGTGTGTATGTGTATTAAAAATCCAAGCAATATCTTTGTTTCAAATTCTTCATTCTAATTATTTTCTTAGAAAAAACAAGTAAGGATTCTTGGTATAAGCCATGGGAAATGTGTGAAAAATATTTTGGGAAAAAAATCCCAGCAGAAATTGAGAATTAGAATGTTACTGACATCTGAAAAGTTTCAAACACAAGTCCTTCACCAATAATTCTATCAAATAGTCATTTGAGAAGCCAAATAGCAAAACCAAGGCAGCTGTAGAATTAGTTTCAAATTATGTTTTGATAATATTAACATCAAAAAAATTCCCATAAGTCCCACCTTATCATTATCTAAAACATAAGACCACACTGAGAATGCTTAAATATTTAATATTTTAATTTTTTGGAAGCAAAGGTGAATTTGCTAACTATGTCTTGATTAACAAATTTATATCTGAAGAAAAGTTTCCTTTAGATAAATCATCTATGTAACTTGAAGAAGTTTAGAGTTAATCCAAATTAAACTCTTTTATTTTCCCCATCACTGCTCAGGAGAAGCCACAGTGAATGTTTAGCACTTCATTTCATTCTTCTAACTAAAAATTACTTGTCTAAGACAACTTCCAGATGATTTAAATCCCTAAATGTCATGTGAAGAATGTTTCAGGGGGGTAACACTGGTTTTATGCAAAGGGAAGTGTGAATCAGAAGTCCTAGAACATAAGGAAAATGTTCTCATACTTCGTTGCTGTATTTTGTTTAGAGAAAGGATTTTGTTCTGTTGTATTGAGTATTCAATTATTTTGCATCATTTGCAATATTCACTCTAAAATGAAGTTGTCATCATTGAAATTTCAGCTTGGAAAGTGGAGGAAAAATCTGTAGAATTCGTTGAACTGGGATGCAGGTGGCAATGGGAGCCCTTCATTTCAGAAACTTGTGTTGGTCAGCAAAGCCGGGCTCAGTTTAGAGATAATATAATTTGGGATAAATAAATCTCTTTCCTAACCAGACTCAGATGGCTAATTCTGACAGCAGACTTGCTATGGGAGCTTTATGCCTGGGAATAAAGCTATGCTAAATTTATATCACACATGCATCTTTTCTTCTGAGCCCTAAACACAACTTCTGATGTAGAATGCATTGTTGTGAATAGATGCCAAGTTAGTGCTGACACTACCACAATTAGGACCATGACCCTCTCATGCTTTTGGCACCAATAGCTAGTCAATTGAGCGAAAGTTTGTTAAAAGTTTGGTTGCTCCTAAAATGCATTAACTAGAAGAGAAGGAAGTTGGAGATGATTTTTCTTTGTAGTTGGGTACTTCTTTCATTTCTACTGTTATTGCTTCTTTCTTCCTCTTAACATAAAGTTTAGTCTAGTTCATTAACTTTGAAGTAACTTATAATCATATAACTTGAGAAGAAAACCTATTGTAACACAGGGTCTTGTGAGCACTGGAAGGTTCTTGTCTCATGCATCCAAATAATGAAGTATGCACATGATGCTGGGTGAGAATTCAGCAGTAGGTTTATTAGAAAAGGAACGCTCCCACATCAAGGGGCGGTTCCCAAAGAGGGTACCATTGGTGGGGTTTTATATTGTTTTAATAAGGAACCAACATTTCATTAGAAAGTCCCTCTTGATTGTTCTCTTTCTCTGACTCAATTGAAAGGGAACAATTTTATTTTTTTATTCCCACAAATGGGATGGTTTAATGTGTTTGTTAAACTGAGTTTGTCCTATAATTTTTCCTTAAACAAACAAAAGATGCTTGGGTTCAAAACAACTCCTTGGGGTTGCTAATGTTAGGTAGTCAAGGAAGCCAGGGACAACAACAGAATGGACAGGCATCCAAGCAAGAGTAGGGCCTCCCAATCAAGCAGACCAAAACAAAGAATAACAACCATTAGCCAAGAGTTCAAATCTAGGGTGATGGTTGGTCTTGCTATCATGATGTAGCAGGTCATGTTGTTTTGATTCTATGCACATTCGATTTACTGTCTCTTATGGTTTGAATGTGGTATCCCCCAAAGTCTCATGTGTGAGACAATGAAAGAAGGTTTGGTGGAGAAACGATTGGGTTATACCCTTAACTTAACCAGTGAACTAATCTTGATGGGATTAACTGAGTGGTGGGTGGCTTGTGGCAGGAGGAAGTGGTTCATTGGGGGGTGGTGCTATTGGGTGAATATTTTATATCTGAAGAGTGGAGTGTCTCTCTGCTTCCTGAATATTATGTAAGCTGCTTCCCTCTGCCACACTGTTCTACTATAATGTTTAGCCTGACCTTGAGCCCCAAATAATGGAGCTGGCTTTCTATGAATTGAGACCGCTGAAGCAGTGAGCCCCTGAATAAATGTTTCCTCCTTTACAATCGTTCTGGTCAGATCTTTTTGTCACAGTGCCAAGAAAGCTGACTAAAACAGAAATTGGTACCAGGTATGGGGTTGTTGCTGTGATTAACCTGACCAAGTGATTCAGAAGCTTTTTGAGCTTTTTGAAATCGGTAGGAGGAATTTTGAGACACTTAGCAGTGTAAGCTGGTTGTTGTAAGTGGAGCTTAATGGCTGATTCTAGTGGGAGCGCAGAAGGCCAGGATGCTGATAAGACTGTGGACAGTGAAGACATGGTTCAAGAGAGTTGAGAGGAAGAGGAGGATACTATCGGTAATTGGACTAGAGGCCAGTCATGTTATGTTCTGGCTGAGAAGTTATTTACATTTTGCCCCTCTGTCCTGAGACTTACTGTGAGGCTGATTTTAAAAACAATGGACTTCTCAATCTGGTGGGAGAAATTTCTAGGCAGCAAAGCATTGGCATGAATATTGCTTGGTGACTTTAAGCCAAATTTATTGTTATAAACAGGAGCAGAAAGCGGAGCAGAAAGATTTGAAAAAGTTGAAAGGCAGGAGTTAAACTGGGACTAAGGAATTCACAGTTGTTAAAGACAGAACTGCCACTAAAGAAATGCTAAAGACATTGCTCAAAGACAATAAGAAGGATGGCTTGAGGGCATCTCAGGAGTCTACAAGACCAGCTCCCAGAAGTAAAAGTGAAAATTCTCTTGAGAAGAGACCAGTGGGGAATCCTTCTTGAACAAGGGAGTCTAATAAGGTTTTTCAACATTCTCAGCCACCCAGATACTCAAAGGCTGCTGTAGCCAGGGTCCCTGGAGTCTTGGCTTCTGCTTGAGATGGTAGCAGACCTTGGTGTCAACTATGTGGTAATGGTTCTCAGGAATGCAGGATGCTGACGTTAGGAGTCCACGTAGACTTCCAAGATTTCAAAGGAAGGCCTGTGAGGCCAGGAAATGTTCAACAGGGTAAGAGTCCCTGCAGGCAGCCCCTGAGAAGGTGATTTGTGGAGATTTGAGGAGGAAGCTGAAGATTTAGTGGAGACCCCGAAGGATTAAGAAATGTCAGTAACATGGGACATCTTCCTAGGAAAGTTGCAGGAATTGAGCAGACACAAGCCAACAGAGAGGCCACTTGGGCTTCAACAAACTAGGCCACAGGGGTGGAGCTACACAAACCCTGTGAAGGGAACATCTTGATGCATGTGCCCCAGATGTTGGACATGGAACTACAGGACTTATTTGCCCAACTTAATTTTTGTCTTGCGTTGGTCCTATCCCTTCCTTCTATGCCCCTAATTTTGTGAATGGAAATGTTTACTCTGTACCATTACATATTGGATACTTGTAAATTGCTTTTAATTTTACAGGAGCTCACAAATAGAGATTGCCTTGCCTCAGAGAAGACTTTGGATTTGAACTTTGAGCAATCTTGAACCTGTTGAGACTATGGGGACTCTTGGGAATTGACTAAATGTATTTTGCATTGTCAGATGAGTGTGAGCTTTTGGGAGCCAGCCATGGAATATTATGGTTTGGATGTGGTATCCCAGAAAACCTCACATGTGAGACCATGCAAGAAGGTTTGAAGGAGAAATGATCATGCTACATTCTTAACATAATCAGTGAACTAATCCCTGATGGGATTAACTGCTTCTGGAAGCAGAAGGGGTGTGGCTGGAGGAGGTGGTCCATTGGGACCATGGTTATGGGATATATATTTTGTGTCTGGAGAGTGGATTTTCTCTCTGCTCACTGATCATTATATAAACTGCTTCCCTCTGCCATGCTGTTCCACCATGATGTTCAGCATCACCTTGAGCCCCAAGGAATGGAGACAAGCCTTCTATGGATTGAGACCTCTGAAACAGTGAGCTCCTAAATAAACTTTTCCTCCTTTACAACTGTTCTGGTCAGATCTTTTAGTCACAGGGATGAAAAGGCTGACTAAAACACTGTCTAGAAGCACAAATCTTCTGACATAACCATAATCAAGAACCAAGTGTCTCTCACTAGGACAATTGCTAAAATGAATAGGACTTTAGGAGAAAGAACAAGGAACAGAATTACTATTTTTTCTCCTAATACATTGACTTCAAAGATGTCTTCAAAATTCTGTCATTTTCTTTTCATTACCTTTTTGTTTTTCTCTACTGGGGATTTGGGGATTGAATTCAGGTGTACTTTACCACTGAGCCACATCCCCAGCCCTTTTTTAAATTTTATTATTTTGAGAAAGGGTCTCACTAAATTGCTTAGGGCCTTGCTATATTGCTGAGGCTGGCTTTGAATTACCAATGATCCTACCTCAGCCTCTACAATTGCTGGGCTTACAGGCATGTGTGCTGTTGGGCACCACTAAATTTTGTCATTTTCTTTCTCTGTACTCTGGGTCTCTAATAACTTTTCTTTTATTTTTGAACTGATTCCAAATTAGTCTTTCATCCCATCACTCCAGCTTGACTATAAATATCAATTTAGCACCAGTGACTCCCTAAATTCTATTTCTATTTGTTTATTTATTAACTATCCACTCCAATTGGATCTAATCCATATCAGAGAAGTGACTGTCTATTTTACTTACTGCTGTCCTTCTGAAATACAGAATAGCAGCTGACAAATAATAAATACTCAATAAATCTTATTTGAATTAATTATTTAATTATGATATATCCTTTCCATAAGTGCTTGAAGAGACATTCTTGTGCTATTTATAACTTCCTCCAAATTCCAAGGGAAAAAATGTCTAAGAAGACGGCCTTTCACAACAGATCATCTTCTCTCTTCCCACGGTTCTTCAAAGATCCTTCTGTTTTCTGTCCTAAAGTGAGTCCCTATTCACACAGCCCATGAAAATGTACATCTACCTCACCCAATGACAATGTTTGCTGAAAACGAACAGTCCAGAGTTTCACTTTTAACCCAAGTCACCCTCTAGCTGTGTAGATTTTATAGTCATATAACATCCGTGAATCTCAGTTTTGCAATCAAATATAAATGGCATTTCACTGTCAGATATGGTATGAGATTCAGAACTTGGAAATGTGTCACAGACTCAAAAAAAAAGTAGTTACTGGCATTCTTTTTAATTGTTGGAAAACATTTAAATACTATTAATTATAACAACATTTAACGAATTTTTATTAATTTCCTATAGAGCCCAAAGTATTTTTGTTAGACTCTGTAATGGTGATGTTCAACTTTGTTCCCAGAAAGCAGCTAGGGCAAGAACAGATCATTTTAATTCAATTTGATTTTTTAGAGGGCATGGGTGTTTGTGGGGGCTGGCATCCCTTTCTTCTTTAGGTCTAGAACATCAGGGTCTGAACTGAAGCTAGTTGGATTTACTGGGATTCTTCTTCCACATTGAGCCTTGATTCTCTTAGTCTGTTCCCCTCAGACACCAAGTTTCCTGCTGAGCCTCTCAGCCTCTAGACTTCCACTGTGAGTTAGCAAAGGCCTCAAAGGGAAAAGCTATGTGAATTGCTAAGTATACCCTAGCTTTCCTTTTCTTCAAGACCTCAATCTCTCCAGTTCTGACTGACTTGATTTTCCTCTAGGGGCTTCAGAAAAAAATTTGTAAAGAATTTTTTCCCCTAGTTCTTTATATTTGTGTCAGTGGGAGAGAATAATTTATCTACCAAGAGCAGAAGGAAAATCTATAACGTGGATATTTTTAAAAAATGACACTTTAATCACCATCTCAAACTCATTCCTTCTTTTTAAAAAAACTTCACATCACATTTAATGTTGTAGTTTGGTAAATTTCACATAATATAATCTCAGACCAACAGACACAAATTACACAGTTTAGCTTCCACCTCAGCAACGATTGTCACCAATTGTAATCAAAGTATTAAAAAGAAAGCTCCTCTGTCATCCAGTTTCAATTTCATTTGCTTTTAAATATTTTATATTGCACTTAGACATACTTTTTAAATGGGTTGGTTTTTATTAGTGAATGCAAGAGGAGTTGGGGTAATATTGACCGGGTTGCATCTGACGCTTGTGGAGGAAAAAGAAGAAAAGAAGAAACCGCTATGGCTTTGAGACCTAGGTTGAAAGACATCACTCTCCTTCACGGAGGAGTCTCAGGGCAGGTTTGCTGAACTTCTTTGTTTATTTAACACGGCTGGCTGGCAGTGAGGGCTTTGGTGTCAGCCTCCATTAGCATATGCGTACATGTAAAATTAATCAGCGGACCTAGCAACTCTAAGCACAGTTCCTTTAGAGCCTGGGGTTAAACATCTGTGTGGACTGATGTTTCCTGAAAAGCTTTATATAATGGCCAGAGGAGTTTGGAGTGGGCACTTAGTGGGGAAGGAAGGGCAAGTCAGACACTTGAGAGGAAGTGCTGGGTTTCAGTGAATTGACAGCTTCGCCATCCTACCCAAAGGTTACAACCTTAGACTCCAAAAGCTTTTAAGACATCCTGCATCTGTGTTGCCTGACTGCTTTAGCATTAAGCACTTATGACCAGGATGCTCTGAGCATGTGTCTTTTTCAAAGTTTCTTTAATGTGGATGAAAGTGTCTGGATCATTTAGAAATGTCTGTCCTATAAGCTCACAAATTTAACTTTCTTTTATTGGACTGCACCATTTGATTTTGCCACATTTTGCTGCTGTAAAGTTGAGCCAGTAGGACTGACATACATCTTGAGGTGGAAAGCATCATGACTTTTTTTTGTTTCTCCTAATATTTCTCAAGGTTTGTGATACGTTAGTGGGTAGTATGGTAAACCTGTAAGAAAACCAGCTTTGGGTTTGATTCTGTAGCTGTGCTGCTTATCAGCCACTGTGACTGACTCTGTTTCTCCATACCATATTTTGTTATGGACATCGTCTTAAGTCTATAGCTTCAGTAATCTAAATCATGTTTTATTTGGAAGGTGCTCTGTATGTATGGTTACTCTGGGACCAGACTCAGGAAATCAATCTTATTTCTATGTTACCTTAACTAATATTCTTAATAATTGGAGTTCTGTTCAGATGCCCTACAAATATGCAAATAATTAATGGTGGGGGAAAACCAAACCCTAACAATGACAAAATAACTCCTTGCACTTAGCTGTGGAATGCTGTTCAGAGAATGTAGCAAAATGACAATAAACCCATCCAAAGGCAATTTATTTAAAATAGAGAAGATTTAAAGACATGCTAGGGAGAGGTCCCCTGGTGTGAACAGATGCACTACCAATAGCAGTCATTTGCAAGTGAGCAATAGTTAGTTGTGACCGAGTTGAAGAGAAAGCTTTCCTTCAATGTTTTCTTTGCACTGAAGTCTTGAAGGTGCTCTATTAGTGAAATAAGATAAAGAGTGACTGAGTTTTAAATACAAGTTCCCTTAATCAGTTATTAAATAATGGGCTTCTTTTTTTTTTTCAAACTTAAAATGAACTCACATTATATATGAGATCAATAGTCATTCTCTGGGAGACGAATGAACCTGCAGACACGAATTTTGAATATTAACAATATTATGTTTCCTATCACCTATAACCTTGAGCACATTAATTAAACTCCCAGAATATCTGTTGCCTCATCTTTAAAATGAGAGTTGCAAAAGAAATTAACTTCTCAAAACAACTAACTTCTTATTTATTGATTTGTTTTTGGTACTGAGGATTGAACCCAGGGGCATTTAACCACTGTGCCACATCCCCAACCCCTTTATAGATATGTGTGTGTGTATATATATATATATACACACACATATATATGTATATTGATAGATACATAAATATAGATATGTATAGATATAGATATATAGATATAGATAAATAGATATATAGATATATTTTAGAGACAAGGTCATGCTGAGCTGCTCATGGCCTCATTAAATTGCTGAGACTGGCTTTGAACTTGTGATCCTCCTGCCTCACCCTTCCTAGCCGCTGGGATTACAAGTGTGGGCCACCATGCCTGGCTAAAGCAATTAACTTCTTGATCAAAAAGTTCAAAGAATATTTCTGGCTTGGTAGTAAAGCAGCTGATTGTATTAGGAAAGAGCCAGTGAGGCACTACTGTGGACCCCTTAAGCTCTGATTAATGCCTATAGCAGGCAGTGTAGTTAGTGCTGAAGATGTCAACTGCTGCCAACCCCAGGAGCCGTGGCTGCACTAACATCCCTGGCACTTTGCAGGTATGGGCAAGTCAAGACTTTGAGATGGGGAGATTATGTTAAATTCTCCCAGTGGGCACTTCTGCTTAAAAGCAGAAGTGAGAGGCAGATTATAAGGTCAGGTCACATGATGTGAGAAAAACTTGACCCATTGTTGCTTAATAGATAGATACAGGGAGGAGCCCATGAACCCAGGAATGTCAGTGGCTTTTAGAAACTTAAAAATGTAAGGAAATTTTCTGTCCCTTAAAATTTGTAAACAGGAATGCAGACCAGCACACACCTTGATTTTACTCCATGAGGTCATGCCTCACTTCTGAACTACTAAACTGATAGATCTTAAGTTGATTTTATTCTAAGCCTTTGAGTTTGAGGCAATTCATCACAGCAATAATGGAAAATTAATCCAGTCTCTAACATGGTACCAAGCCCACAAAACCATCTCTATAACTGAAGAAAGGTTTGAGTTTGTTGGATCAATCAATGAATGAATGAATTACTATGGTGACCATTCATATGGAGGTTCTCAGAAAAATAGCTAAGTGGACCAAGTACCTTTTGCTTTAATATTCCTTATGGAGCCTTTAAATTCACACTAGATTCTATTTGGTATGATTACCTCACCCTTAAGAGCCTTCCCCTCTTGCCAGATGTAGTGGCACAAACCTATAAACCCGGAAACTCAGGAGTCTGAGTCAGGGAGATCAAAAGTATGAGGCAAGCCTGAGATGTCTCAAAATAAAAATGGTTGGGAATGTAACTCAGAGGTAGAAAACCCTGGGTTCAATTCCCAGTATCCCCTAAGTAAGAGAGAGAGAGAGAGAGAGAGAGAGAGAGAGAGAGACTTCCTCTTTACCTATCAACAAGTGTGTTTTTCATGACAAATGTGGTATTGCAAATACAAGGCTGCAAAAATATTTTTCTAATGAAAGTTGCTACAAAGTATGTTTTTGCCCTCTTCATTTCTGTTTCCCAATGCCCAGCACAGAGGCTGGCTCAAGTAGAAGTGCAATAGATAGTGAGTAAGGGAATGAATGGAAAGAAGGATGGAAACCTGGAAGTAGTGAGAGTTCCATGTCTAAATCAAATTCCTTTGGAAAGTAAAACATGTCTGAGTACTGTAAGAAATGAGGGAATCTTGAAAAATGCTAAGTCCCAACACCACTGCTCCTGCCTGGCTTTCTGAGTCTAAATCTTACCTGATAAACCTATTTTTCCTTTTTATAAATGCATTTGTATTGGTTAGGTCATGCTAAATACTATATGAAATAATTACCAAGTATCTATAGCTTTACACAATGAAAATTTACTTCTGACTCACTACGTTTGGCAGTTTCTTGTAAAGTCAAACATACACTTACCATATTTATTGCTCCCATATTTATCAAAAAGAAATGAAATCATGGAAGTTTGTTCTTGGAAGTTTGTAAGTGTGGCGTGGGTGAGGTAAGGGATGTTGTACTGATGGGAATGTAGCTTCAACCAGACATTCACATTCACTGGTAGTGGCTGAGAGCAATCTGTCTTCATCGCATCAGTCTCTTGGTCTCCCTGGTCCTCTCTGTGTAGACTTCAGTCAGGATATGATGAGAGTGTAGTTGAAGGTAAAGAAGACACACAGGATCCAGAAAAAGACTACTACTACTCCCACTGCACTGCATGTCCTTGGTATCATGCCTTGCCAATAATAAAGAGTTGGCAAATGTAGTTCAGCTTTGGGCAAACAAGAAAAACCAAACTGTGTGAACATTTTGCAAATTTCTTTGCACAAATCCACCATAGTGTTCTGCCCACAAGTGGCACACAGAAATTCCAGTCCCAAGGGAGAAAATCCAAAGTACAATCTATCACTGCATCTCTTCAGAATCCAGGATCTCCTGGACTTACATGTCCTTTTCAGTTGTTCATAATAGAATTCCCCATGTTCTGGCTGGCCATAACAAAACAGCAAACTCCCCCCACCACATATACACTTTCAATGAGTTATAAAGACAGAAGTGTGTCAGTACCTGTTAATAAGAGGAAGAATGGGTGACTGAGTACATTCTCTTCTGTAGCAATTATGAGTTATTATGAAGCCCTTGGAACCCAGAGGAAAAGAAGTCATCTTTCTGGCCCTGGTCCTATCTTCTAGAAGTTCTACCTCATTCACCATGGCAACATACAGACTGAGGTTACATTCTTCTCAGAAAACTGCAAGGCTTCAAAGCTGGATTCCTATATGCGGAAGTTTGGAGGACGAAAGTTTGTTGTAGGTTTCCAAGTGTCAAAGAATATCACATTTTAGTATGGGTATGTTAATAATCACATCTAAGTTGTTAAATATAGTCTCAACTCTAATTTATGTCTTTGTTTCCTCCATTTAATGTTCCTACCTTTTAATTTAATTGTGGCTACATTGAAGGTACAAAGATTCAGTGGAAAGACAACACATACAATCATTGCAGCAAAGATGTATTTTCTGCCATCTATTGAGCTATAGTTTACATATAATTAAATTTACCAAATTTATGCATACAACTTGATGTTTATGAAATATATGATTGTGTAACCTCTACCACCATTCTGACATAAAACACTCCTGGCAAACTAAAATGTTCCACCATGCACATTTGCCATCAACCCTTGCTCCACCCCCACAGCCCAAGACAACTCCTGATCTGTTTTTTGTCACTGGTGATTATTGTACTTTGTATACAATGTTTTTTATAAAAGGAATCTTAGAATATGCATTACTTTATGTCTAGCTTATTTTACTCAGCCTGGTGATTTTAAGATTCAGCCTATCAGTAATCCTTTATTATTATTATTATTTTAAAATTTTTTGCTGAGTAGTATCCTGCCATATGGATGTTGCAAATTTGTTTCTCCATTACCCTCTTGATGGACATTTGATTTGTTTCCAGTTTTTCACTGTCATGACCCATCACCTATGACCATTTGTGTGCAAATCTTTGTGGGAACATGATTTCATTTCTTTTTGATAAATATGGGAGCAATAAATATGGTAAGTGTATGTTTGACTTTACAAGAAACTGCCAAAATGATTGTATGATTTTACATTCCTACCAGCAATTTATGAGTTTCAGCTATTCCCTATAACATGTGATGTCGTCAGTCTTTTTGATGTTAGCTGTTCTAGAAAGTGTATGTTGTGATATTTTGTGATGTTTATTTCCTTCCTGTGATGATTATGTGATATGTCTTTTTATGTGCTTATATATCTTCTTTTATAAAGTGTCTCTTCCAATATTGCATTTCCCTGCTCTGTCTTACTGAGTTATTGAGTTCTGTATATATAGGTAGGGGGAAATGGTCATTTGTCAAATATTTATATTGCAAATATTTTCTCTGTGATTTGCCTTTAAATTCCCATCAAGGAGTTCCCTGTTGAGCAGAAGTTTTTGATTTAGATAAGTTCAATATATCAGTTTTGTTTTTATGGGTTTTGCTCTTTGTGTCCATTTGAAGATATCATTACTATTCTCAAAGTTACATAGATCTTCTACTACAATTTCCCATAGAATTTTTATTGTTGTAGCTCTTATATTTGAATCAAAGGTCTGATTTCAACAAACTTTTTGCATCTGGTGAGAATGACAATTCATAATTTTACATGTAAGTATCAATCCTATCAATTGTGAATTCACTGATTTTACAAAATGAAGGTCCCTCCTCCACCAAATTACCTTGGAAGCATTTCATTACCTTTGAAATATTAGTAGACCAGATAGGTGTTATCAACTTTTAGGATTGTTATTCTATGTCACCTGTCTATGTGTTATCACTTCATCCCCTCATTTATATTATACTAGTCTTCTATAATAAGAACTGCATCTTGGTTTTTATATTAAAAATTATTTCAGATATTTGGTTTATTTTCAGTTTTCTGAAATGTTAAAAACTATGTCAAAAATTTCTACCAAAAATAAACCCAGTTGAAATTTTGAACAAGAGTCTCCTAAATCTATAGATCATTAGTTTTGGGAAAAATGAACATCTTAATGATACTACTTTGAATTTGAATCCATAAAGATGTGCATGTTTTCACTTCTCTTTGTCTTTCTTAAATTGTCAAAACTTGATAATTTTCATTTCAGTCTTGTTCATGTTTAAGTAACTTTGTTTCTTGGTGTTTCATATTATGATGCTGTTATAAATGGTATTTTTTTTTCAAATGTTTATGTTTTTTGTTTATTTGTTCTTTTTAGATATACATGACAGTAGAATATATTTTGACATATTTTATATACATGGGGTCTAACTTCCCATTCTTGTAGTTGTACATGATGTGAAGTTACACTGTGGTGTATTCATATATGAACATAAGAAAGTTATGTCCAATTCATTCCACTATCTTTCCTATTCCTATCTCCACTCCCTTCCATGAATTCCTTTTTGTATAATTCACTGAACTTCTATTCCTCCCATCCTTTGGTTTGTGTAGGCATTCACGTATCAGAGAGAACATTTGACCTTTGTTTTTTTTGGAATTGGCTTATTTCACTTAGCATGATAGTCTCCTGTTTGATCCATTTACTGGCAAATACCATAATTTCATTCTTCTTTATGGCTGATTAACACTCCATTGTGTATATATAATACATTTCTTTTTCCACTCATCTGTTGAAGGGCACCTAGTTTGGTTCCATAGCTTAGCTATTATGAATTGAGCTGCTATGAACATTCATGTAGCCGTGTCACTATAGTATGCTGATTTTAAGATCTTTGGTGTATGCTGAAGAGTGGTATAACTGAATCAAATGGTGGTTCCATTCCAAGTTTTCTGAGGAATCTCCATACTTCTTTCCAGAGTGGATGCAACAATTTTCAGTCCCACCAAGAGTATGTGAGTGTACCTTTTTCCCTACATCCTCACCAACATTTGTTGTTGCTTGTATTCTTGATAATTGTCATTCTGACTGGAGTAAGATGAAATCTCATTGTAGTTTAAGTGTGCAATTTTCTAAATGCTAGTGATGTTGAACATTTTTTCATATACTGGTTGACCATTCATATTTATTCTGTGAAGTGCCTGTTCACTTCCTTTGTCCATTTATTGATTGGGTTATTTGTTCTTTTGATGTTAAGTTTTTTTAGTTCTTATATATTGTGGAGATTAATGCTGTATCAGAAATGCAGGTGGCAAAGATTATGTCCCATTCCGTGTTCTCTCTCTTCATGCCCTTGTTTTCTTTGCTGTGAAGAAACTTTTTAGTTTGATTCCTCCCAGTTATTGATTCTTGATTTTACTTCTTGTGCTTCAGGGGTCTTGTTGAGAAAGTTTGTTCCCAAGCCACCATGATGAAAAGTTGGGCTTACATCATCTTTTACTTGGTACAGGGTTTCTGGTCTTACGCCTAGGTTCTTTATCCACTTTGAGTTGAGTTTTGTGCAGGGTGAGAATTAGAGGTTAAAATTCACTCTGTTACAAAGGATTTCCAGTTTTCCCAGCACCATTTGTTGAGTAAGCTATCTATTCTCCAATATATGTTTTTGGCACCTTTTTTAATGTGAGATAACTCTCTTTATGTGGTTGTGTCTCTGGGTCTTCTATTTTCATCAGTTGGTTTTCATGCCTGTTTTGGTGCCAATATATACTTGTTTTGTTACTATAAACCTAAAGTATAATTTAAGGTCTGGAATGTGTGATACCTCCTGTCTCACTTTTCTCACTATTTACTTTGGCTATTCTGGGCCTCATATTTTTCCAAATGAATTTTTTGACATAGAATTTTTTTTCTATTTCTATGAAGAATGTCACTTGAATTTTAATAGGAATTACATTGAAGACATCATCAAAACCTTACTAATGAAGGAAAGCCCAGAACCAGACAGATTCTCAGATGAGTTCTACCAGACCTTCAAAGAAGAACTAACACCAATCCTCCTTAAATTATTCCAGGAGATAGAAAAGTAGGGAACCCTTCCCAACTCATTCTATGAAGCTAGAATCACCCTGATACTAAAATCAGACAAAGTCTCATCAAGGAAAAAAAAACTTCAGACCAATATCCTTGATAAATATAAAAGCAAAAATTCTTAATAAAATTCTGGTAAATCACATACAAAAGGATTTTAAAGTGATATTGCACCATGATCAAGTGGGTTTCATCCTAGAGAGGCAAGGTTGGTTCAACATCCAGAAATCAATAAGCATAATTCATCACATCAGTATATGTAAAGACAAGAATCACATGGTTATGTCAATAGATTCAGTAAAGCATTTGACAAAAGCTAGCATCCATTCATGTTCAAAACACTAGAAAAACTAGAGATAGTAGGAACATAACATTTTAAAAGCTGTCTATGCTAAGTCCAAGGTCAAAATCATTCTAAATTGAGAAAAATTGAAAACATTCCCTCTAAAAACTGGATGACAGGGATGCCTCTTTCCTCATTTTTATTCAACAGTCCTTGAAACTCTAATGAGAACAATTAGGCAAAAGAAATAAATTAAAGTGGTATAAACAAGAAATGAAGAGCTCAAACTATCCCTGTTTGCCAATAACAAGATCCTGCATTTTTAAACCCCCCCAAAGTCTACCATAAAACTTCTAGAACTCATAAAAATATTCAGAAAAGTAGTAAGATATAAAATTAACACCCATAAATCAATTGTCCTCCTATATACCAACAGTGAATCAGCTGAAAGAAAAATTAGGAAAACTATTCCATTCACAATAGTCTCAAAATTAAAAAAAAAAAAATGCATGGGAATCAATCTAACAAAAGAGGTAAAAGCCCTTTAGGATGAAAACTACAGAACTCTAAAGAAAGAAATTGGTGAATAACTTAGAAGATGGAAAGATCTCCCATGTTCTTGGATAGGCACAATTAATATAGCCAAAGTGTTAATCTTTAATATCTAGTGTACACACTTGATTTTTATATTGATCTTGTATCCCATGATCTTTATAGACTCATTTAGTAGTTTTAGTAACTTTGATATTTTCTATGTAGTCTGTCATGTTTCATGTAGCTAAAAATATTTTTACTTTTACATTTCTAATCTGTAATTTCCTTAACTTACTTTCAGAATGATGCTGAATAAAAGCGGTGAAGGCACACATTTTTTCCTTGTTCCTTTTCATTAGAGAAAAAGCATGCTGTTTTTTACCATGAAGTATAGTAGTAGCTATTGGGTTTTTGTAAATGTACTTCACCAGCTTTTAGGAACTTCCCATATATTTCTAGATTGGTTAGTTTATTGTTTTACCGTGTGAATATTGTTTTATCTTTGAAAGAAAAAAAAAATTCTATAGGTATTGAGATTATATAGTCTTTATTTTTTTAAAATTTCTTCTTCCCTGTTCCTCTGTCTTTTCTCCCCTCTCTCCTTTATTTTATTTTACTTTTGTTTCTGTTAATAAGGCATACAATATTATTTGATTTTCTAATGCCACGGCAATATTACTATCCTGGAAGGAACCACATGCAGTGCTGTCATGTTAACTATTCCCTTTATCACCTGATTTTAATTGCTAACTTCTAATTGATGAAATTTTTTGTCTTGTTTGTGAGTTTCATTGCTCTGTGATGTTTGACCTGTAATTAATCCTGAGTTTTTTTCTTGGGATGTGAATGTCTTTGTCTGGTTTTGAAACAAAGTCATACCAACCTTATAGGGAAAGTGGAGGAGCTCTCTTTTCTGTTTTCTGGAACAGTTTGTGTAGGATAATTACCATTTCCTCTTTAGTCATTTAAGAGAATTTCCAATGAAGCCAACTTGGCCTGAATTTTTCCTTGTGGAGAAGATTTGGAAGTTTATGTGAGTTTTCTATTTTTTTTTTTTTATTACTGACCTTAGAAAGCTTAATTACTCAAGGAATTTTTCTACCTTACTGAAATTGTGAGTCATATAATTTTTCCTAATAGTTCCTTACTATCATTTTAATGTCTGCAGCAACTATGGAGATGACCTCTTCCTTCTTGATACTAGTAATTTATATTTCCCTTATCCTGATTAGCCTATTTATCAACTTTATTGATTTTTTTCAAAGAATTGTTTTCTTATATTGATTTTCTCTATTTTTTCTTTTATTTTTTTAGTTACTATTCTTCTAATTTTTATACCTTCTGCTTATTTTGAATATAATGTGATCTTTCATTTATATTTTCTTAAAGTAGAAATTTTGATAATTGATTTGAAGTGCTTCTTCTTGCCTAGTATAAGAAATGAGCCATAAAAGTATCCTCTCTGTAAATACCCTATAAATTTGATTATTTCACTTTCATTTGTTTTCAGTTCAAAATATATTCTAATTTTCATCATGATTTCTTTCTTGACTCATGAGCTCCCCTAAAATGTGTTACTTACTTTACATGAGGATTTTCCAAATATTTGCTGTCATTGTTTTCTTATTTAATTCCATTGAATTTAGAGGCATGCTTTAAAAATTTTATTCCTTTCAATTTAATGAGATCAGCTTTATAGTCAGAATATGGTCTATTTTGGTGAATATTCATTGTGCATTTGAAAACAGCTCCCTTTGCTTTTGATGTAATTTTCCTACTGTTGGGTAAAATATTTTTTATTTATCATTTAGAGCAAGATAGTTTACATTTTATTTTTCTCTTGCTTTACTTTTTTAAACTCTACTATCAATTACTGAGACATTTTAATCTCCAACTATACTAGTGATTTTTAAAATGTTTATGCTTAGTGTATTTAAAGTTTTGTTATCAAATGCATATGTATTTAGATTTTAACATAATTTTAAGAACTGACATGAAGTGAGGCAAGGTGGTACATACCTGTAATCCCAGCAGCTCAGGAGGCTGAAGCAGAAGGATCACGAGTTCAGAGTCAGCCTCAGCAAAAGCGAGATACTAAGCAACTCAGTGAGACCCTGTCTCTAAATAAAATACAAAATAGGGTTGGGGATGTGGCCCAGTGGTTGAATACCCCTGGGTTCAATCCCTGGATCAAAAAAAAAAAAAAAAATAGCTGACTTGATTTTTAAAGGTAAAAATACCTTTATCATGCTCATCAATCTTATTCAGTAATCTGATATACTAATGTTTCCACTCTGTCATAAGTGACACTTTCATGTTATACTACTTTTCATTCATTTAATTTTAATATCTTTGCATCCTTAAAAATAAGATAGTTTTTAATATATAGTCTGTAGGTGAGTTTAACTTTACTATCTTTCACAAAGATCATTTCCTATCTTGCTTTAGATTGATTATTTTCTCAAATTTTCTCTTTAACACTTCTTTTTTTTAATTTCAATATTTGTTACACCTCTTTTTAATTTATGCTTCTTAATGTTTGCCCTACAGTTTATAACATACATCCTTAAATTAGTAATCTATTTTTCAATATTGTACACATTGGGTAAGAATCTTGTAATTATGTGGTTTCATTTCCTGTTTCTCCACTTGTATTGTTGTTCTACATTTTATTTTTAAATTTATTAAAACAGATTTACATTAATGTTGGTGTAAATGCTTATTTTCCAGGTAAATTAAGCAAAGTATTAAAAAGTAATAAAAAGTCTTATTGTTTGCATATTTGCCATCTCTGATGATTCTTCCTTATTTCCATTTAGTTATACATTTATACCTATTCTTCTATTCGTTCTTGAAGATCTTCTTCAAAAAGTTCTTAAAATGTATCTCTGAGGTAAATGGATCTCTTTACATTTTTGTCAATAATTTTGTTTCTGTCTTTGCTTTTTAAGACTTATGAAATTAAAGATTGGCATTTTATGCTTATATACTTTAAATATGCTGATCCGATTTTTTCAGCCTATGAGTAATATTTTCTGTGTTTCATTTGTGGTAAACTTTTGTTGGATGATTAACATATTTTTTTCCGATTGGTAGGTTTTGGATTTTGATGTTATTATTTTAGATAGTGTTATATTTTGTACTAACATGTTGTTAAATTACTTGGAATAACTCTTTTGATGCTAATTCCTTGCTGATAGCAACCAAAAAAAGCTTTTCGTTTTTCTCCCTAAGGTTAATTTATCCCCAGCAGTAAGATTCAGCCTTCCAGGTTACTTTTGCTTAATACATGATGCTTATTACATTATGTGGCCTTTCCTTCTTGACAGGTGGGAATATAAATTATTGCCAAGTTTGGTCTTGGACATTATCTGAGCTACTCTCCAGATCTTTTCCTGGACTTATATCATTTTTTCCACATAGGATAAGTCAACTCAAGACAAAAATAATCCCTCAGAATATCATGGTAGCTGACTCTTGGCATAGCATCCTTCTCTTGAATACTCAATAATGCCAGTTCTAGTAACCTGTCCTTACTTCTAATTCATTTTCTCAACTCAGTGAAGGGTTGGAGCTACATTTTTAGTTTTTTCTCTTTGATTGTTTTGTTTGGAACCTACCTGTAGGTAGCAAGTTCAGTACAATAATTGGATTATTCTTATTTCTCTTCTCTCAAAGGTCACAGCATGGTGTGTTCTTCTATTTCTAAAAAACATTATTTCATATTATTTCTTGATTTTTCTAGTTGACTGAGCAAAAATAATAAATTTGATCATATTATTTCATTGCTTCTGAAAAGAATTCCCCCTGCATGGTTATGTTCTAGTGTGACTTCTGCTATTCAAGGGTTCATGATATTGCCCACTGTTTTGAAGTCAGAAGAAGTTAGTATTCTCACTATGGCTCAGAATTTCCAGAAATTCTCTTTTCTTTCCTTTCTGCTTGCAAACTGGCCAACTCTCTCCTGCATGTATTTCTTTCTTGTAATACTTTCACAAAAGGATTCAGGAGTAGCCAATAGATACTAATATTTCGATTCATCTCAGTCTCTCTTACCCACAGCTGCCAGTTTAGAAGACACGTGATCTTTCCATAGGAAATTGCAGACAAGAATTTTGCCAAATGCTTTGCCTTTATGCAATATGTATCACCATCTCTTCAGCCTCTGATAAGTTTTATTTTTTGTTTCCAGTTTGCTAAGCCTTTGCCACACATTTTATACAACTTTTTCTCCTTTTCTTATAAAGTGTGTCTTTTTATCCTGGGCAGTGTTCTCTATCTGGCAGTAAGGATAGAGGGAGTAGAGATGGCCCACCGAAAGTGATACACCAATTCCCTTCACATCCCACTGGGAAAAACTGGCCTGATGCCACACCTATATTCAAGAATGATGGGGAAATTTATTTGGCTGTGCAATCAGAGGACAGAGATCGGGTATAGTGCACCATTATTTCATCTTTGTACAATGCTGTGATTTTTATTGAGGGAGTTACCCTATAAAAGCACATTGATTTGCCACATGACCAAGCCCTTCACTATGTGGAGGAGGGTGAATAATTGGGCATCAGTTGGCTAGTCAAATCCTGGAGGAGAAACTGAGAAGAAGGAGAAGCTTCTTCTTCACTAGGAGAAGCTTGAAGCTTTGCTTAAATGTTATTGGCAAAGCTCTAGCTATTAGATTTGGGAATAGACTGATGATGTTTGGCTGAAAAGAGGAATATGGTTTTGAAGAAGTCTGAATCCACCAAAATAGCTAAATTTTTCAGAGATTTCGAGATTGTTGGATTCAGTGTGTTAGCTGAAACAGTTGAGAATAGTAGCAATTGTTTCCTCATAATTATTCACCCAGTGGTATCTCATACTAAAACCAGTTGAGATATCAGTGTTTAAAAAATAATATTGGTGCTGGGCAAGTTGATGCAAACATGTAACCCCAGCAACTCAGGAGGCTGAAACAGAAGGATCACAAATTCAAGAAAAGCCTCAGCCAGTTAGCAAGACTTTTAGGTACTTAGAGATACCCTGTCTTAAAATAAAAAAATAAGTACTGAGGATGTAACTCAATTATAACGCATCCCTGGGTTTAATCACTAATAATAATGATAATAGTAATTCAATAGTCCACGTAATTGGCAGACAGTGAAATGGTGGTATGAATGTGTGATGAATACCCACCCTCCCACTGTGTCCTCCATAGAAGATCAGCATGCTCAAGACCTTGAAATATACATCAGTACATTTGAATTGTGATTAGTGGCTACCTTTGCCAACTGGGCTGCTGGTAAGAAAGGCTGTGGTTGAAATGTGCTGTTTTTAGGGAAGCAGATAATACTGGGGTGGCTGCATCTGACTGAAAGTACATAAAAGGTCAATGGGCTATCCTGGAAATTAGAATGACCCATTGTTTTGGGATATCAGCCGTTTAATTGATTAACCATTTAATTTTCCTGGTTCTCAGAGAGATGGAGAACCTGACATACCATTATTATAACTGAAAAGTATCTCAAGAATTATTTAACTGCTAACCCGCATTAACAACACATCATGACATTGAATTGCAACCCTTCACCCAAAAATCAGACTTTAGTCTGACAACAGTTAAAGAAAGATACTGTGAAGAATACATGTATCACAAGTATATTCTACTAATATTTCTCTTAGCCTCCCCCAAATGAGATGTGAAACTTCTTGCCATGTCTTAATTTACAAGGACAAAATAGAATCACTGATATCGTTGTGTTATACTTTCCAGAAAGATTCTCCAGTGCCATCCAGAAAGAGAGTCAGCCCCACTTTAATCCCCACTCCCTATAGCCCAACCCTAAACCCTCCCGCGCCCTATGGCCCTGCCCTAATCCCATCCTGAGCCCTATAAAAGTTGGCAATGACACAATTAACGCGCAATTTCCTGGCATCCCACTTTTAGGAGTAAGGGCAATTGTCGCTGGCCAGCTAAAATAAAGGCTTCTTTTGGCTTTACGTGATCGGCTTGGATGATTTTATTTTCTTTGGGTACAACAATTGTTCTTTATTAGATACTAGTTCTGACCTAATGCTAAAATATAGAGACCAGCATTGTATAATAGTTTACTGGTAAGAAATGAAACTAATGAAAAGCTAGGAAAATCACAATTTTCATTCTTTTTTCATTTAGTTTTTCATTTCTCAAACATGAAAGGAATGTCTAATGTCTATCTGTCTGTGTCTGAGCCTGGGATATAGATGGTGAAGAAAAGGGAAAATAAACCTCCTTAAGAGTGTGAAATTTACATTCTATTATAAGGGGGAAAATGTAGACGTAATAAGCAATTATGTAATATTCTAGAAGTCAAAAAGTGAAATTTAAAAAGTAAAGAGAATAAATATATTCACAATGCTTAGTGTTGGAAGAAGTATGCAATTTTAATAAGTATGCCTAGGGCAAAAACATCAAGTAAAAACCTGAAAGATGTGGGAGTTCTTTATATGGTTAGCTACAGGAATAGAATCACAGACAAGGGGGTCAATGCAGAGGCCAAAACTGAGGCCTACGTACAGTAAGAACAGTGTGATGGATCATACCTGTAATCTCAGTGACTTGGGAGGCCGAAGCAGGAGGATCCCATGTTCAAAGCTATTCTCAGGAATTTAGTGAGGTCCTAAACAACTCAGAGAAATCCTGTCTCTAAATAAAATAAAAAAAGGGTTGCGGAATCTGGCTCAGTGGTTAAGCACCCCTGGGTTCTGGGTTCTATCCCCAGTGCTATAAAACAAACAAATAAATAAACAAAAACAGTGTGAAATCCCATGTCTGCATCATCACTGAAGGAGAAGAGCAGCAAGAGATAAAGTCTCCTGAGACTTAAAATAATGAATGAGAAAGGAGAGTGTTATAGTCCTTGTGGGCTGCTATAACAAACAGGACAGACCAGGTGGCTTTTAAGCAACAGAAATTTATTCCTTATTCTTCTCTAGACTGGAGAGTTCAAGATCAAGGAATTGCCAAATTTGGTGTCTGGTGAAGGCCTGTTCTTTATTGATGACATCTTGCTATGTTCCCAATGGTGAAAGGAATCTCATGACTTCTGAAAGACTGGACTCAATGCATTGGGATTAGATTTCAACATATCAATTTCTGGGGGACACAAACATTCATGTCATAGGAGGAAGATTTAGAGTAGGTTAGACTGAGTAGCGAAAGTTGATTTTTGTCACCGTTGTGTTGTGTCCCTCTGGTTGCTCCATGTATGGATTTGGGTTGGCAACTATAGAATCAGGGAAATAATTTGGAAGGCCTTTGTAATTATTCAGACAAGAGAAGATTTGGACTATGTTCGTGGCAGTAGATGTGAAGAAATAAAGTTCTGTATCTTTTGAGTTAAGATTTCCAATGAGTGGGACAGAAAGAGAACAATTGAAGATAATGCCAAAAGTTTTTGACAAAAGCAAGTAGTAAGTTGAAGACAGAACCACTGTCTTCAGAAATGGTGTATTAGTCAGGGTTCTCTGGAGGAACAGAATCAACAGGAAGTATGATTATAAAAAGGGGATTTATTAGATTGGCTTACATGACCTGAAGTTGGATAGTCCACAATGACTGTCTGCATGTGGAGAGCTGGAAGAACCAGCAGCTGCTCAGTCCAAGTGGTGGAAGCCCCAGAATAAGAGCCCTGGTACAAGACCAAGGCTTCTGGAAACTACCTGGAGAATCACTGGCAGAGTCCACTTTGGAAGAGTGAAGAAGAGAGAGTCCAATATCCCCAGAGGATGGAAGCAGCAATCTAGAACCTGTTCATGAACAGCTGAGCTTGCATCTGCATCTGCTTCCTTGTTCTTCCAACATTTATTCCATCCTATTGGGCGGTGCTGCCCTCTGGAGCCCAGTGGAGTGGGTGAGTCACTATGCCACATTCCAATCATTCCTAGACACTCCCTCATGGACACACCCTGAAGCCTCTTAATCATCAGCTTCTCTTAATCCAATCAAGCTCACAATTCAAATTAACCATTACAGATGGGAAATACTGCTCTTAAAACAAATTGGAACAAGGTAAATTTGAGATGTTATTGAAATATTCAAAGAAAGATATTAAGTAGTAGGTCATAAAATTCTGGAAATCAGGTGAAAATTCCAGAGGGAGGCAATATGCAAACTTGAATGTCACAAGCATGTAGATTTTATTTATGTCCATTATTTCCTATATGAAACTGGAAAGAAGTGACTGTGGTTTGCGGGAAAATGAGAAGTAAAATGTGCTTAGATATAGGATATTTAAAATTAAGAGGTTTTATATTTTTAACAAGAACTTTGGATTGATATGATTTATCAGGGCAAGTAAGACCCAAATACGTTCTCTAGTTCTTTTTTAAATTTTTTTAAATTTACTTTAAAAAAAAATTTAAGATAAAATAACTTACAAAATTTCTTTGTTGGATTGACCTATAGAATAAAAACTAATGTGTTAGATGGGCTAAGTAGATGCCACAACAGTTCATTCCTGTTCCAAAATCAATTGATCAAAAGCAAAGTTGTATTTCATGGAGCAAGAATGTCACATAGCTTGTGATCAAAATTTGTCAAAATACTATTTAATGATCTAACTTGACCAACGCAAAAGATTTTGTAAAATGGTAGTGAAGCCAGAATTGAGGACAGACAGTTGGTGTAAAACAGGGAATCTGGTCAAATCAAGGAATGGAGGCCCTCTGATTCTGGGAAGTGGGAGTCCACCCCTGGGAGATTGGAATGTCAGTGTCTCTAGAGCCTTTTTGATCACCAAGGTGACCTGCCTGTACTACCTCACCCAAAAACTCTAGGCAGGAAATTGCTATTTAATGCCCCGTGGTCCCCTATGTGCCTGAATCACTGGATTTTGCCCTTCCTCCTGTGACTTTTCCCCTCTGCCCATCCTCTTCTCACCTTTTTGCATCTCACCGGCATCTCCTGGACCTAGTCACATAGGCAGGAAGGACAGAGATAAGGTGGGGAGAGGACGGGATACTCTAAATCTGTAAAAGATTCAGGTCATGCTCACTTCTTGGAAATACCAGAACCTGCTTCTCTTGTGTTATAATTCAACATTTGAGGAAGCAGAACTCATCACTAATAAATGGTGGTATCAGTAGCAGGTTGCAATAAGCTTAACAGTGTAATGATTCCAGGTGCAGCATGATCCTAGAGGTCAGTCAAATAAGCATAAAACATTCAGTCCCCCATAGTCATATTTTAATAGAGACATTTAAATATTTGCCTTTTCTATCTCTCCTTTACTAAATGGATAGCAAGGTGAATATTTTTTTTCCCACCCTTATGGCAACTCTGAGAGGAATTTTGCCAACTGGTAAACATGTTTTGGTCCACAGAGGACTTGATTAGCACACATCAAACATCATCAAATCATGCTGCTCTACCACACTGATGACCGTATGATTATTGCATGTGTAGAGAAAGAAAAAGGGCAACCACTCTAGTTGCTTTTGTATGACAGTTGCATTTCCACAGATGGGAATGAAAACTCCAGCATCTGAACAGAATAGATACAGAAAGATATTTTTGTGTGGTGCTGGAGATTGAGCCCATTTGTTGAGAAAGTGTTCTACCACTGAGCTAACTAACCTCTTATCCCCCAGAAAGATTGTTAGAGAGATGGTAAGCCAAACACATTTCATTAATAAATAGATTAGATACCTTAGTTATAATTAAATAGAGATACTGCTGCAGGTAAAATGTTTACATTAAAATAAAATAAAATAAATACAATAAGACGTTGTATATGTTACATTAAAATAAAAAAATAAGACATAGGTTCTGATTTCAAGCACTCAGAACTTAGATGCAGAAAAAAGTATTCATATTCAGAATAATATTATAAGTGTATTTCTTATATTAAATAAAGAATGCAACCTGTGATTCAGCAATACTGACAAGCACAATCAACAAGAGACTGTATCTAGATCAACATAAAAGTTTGAAACTTTAAACACAAAGACATTATCTTATGAGCTGCCAAAAAAACAGGAGTGATGAATTGTGAAGATAAATAATTTTGAATCTTAATACCAGGCCCATGATGGAAGGAGAATGTGGGAGAAGCTAAATAATGATAATTGAATTCACATCAGTGTAACTTGGTCAAAATGATTCTTTACTTTAAAAGCAGAAACAGAATGTATTTCAAACTTAGTGACTGAAATAATCTGTCAATTGTTAATCTCTGTTGCACAGTTTAAAGGGAGAGAAGATTCAGAAACTAAAGAGTCATATAAGTTCAGGGAAGTTGATGGGTTGTGACTGTTAGCTTATATTTAGCTTTATTAAACAAAATATGTTAATAAAAATAACAATACAGTGTTACAATATAAACCTTTTCTTGAAAAAAATTTTAACCATGATGTCATAACTGAGGTTATAATCAGGATTAGATGGCGGTGCTTTTTAAACTACTTCCTTAATCTTCCTTACTATGAATTTAAAGATTAGCCTGAAGAACTTAATGAAAAAATAAAATTATAAAATTACTAAAAGCTACTTACAATCTATTTGTTAAATTTTTCATAATTTAATAATGTATTATAGTGTATTTTTAAAAACAGCAAATGAAGAATTTTGAGAAATAAAAAAAGAACCATTTTCTTATGGCAAATTTATGTAACATTTTTCATTATTTCAGCATGTTCTCTCAGCTTCTAGACCTATGTAATTATACTGCTGCGAGGAAAATAATTACTTTGATCTCATTAAATTCTAAATAAATTCATAAAAATTAAATAATACCAGTAAAAGGAAAATGTTCAGGATTATTGAAGATTTTACATATGTTGCCCCATATTTACATACACACATATGTGTATATGTATATATGTATTTATTGATAGATAAAATAGATATTGATAGATATAAACTTTTGTGTTTATATACATATTTTATATACACACATACATTTGTATGAATATATAAGAATAATTGTAAATTTCTTAACTTGCTTCTACTAACATATGTGAGTAACAGAAAAGCTTGAGAAAACAAAATTTAAAATGACTTTATGTACAAGTAAAAGATATAAATGAACTAGAAAAAGAAAAAAAAATTTAGGTTTAACCAGGCTTGTGTGGTAATAAACATGCATGTACTTTTTACTGTGGAATCAGAAAGTACATGTATAACAGGAAAATCAATGTAAAATTAAAGTATATAATATAACAACAAAAATATGAATAATAATAATGTATATCTCTGAAGCAATATGGCATTGAAGTACCCAAAGGAAACTGTAAACAAAGCAAATAGAATTATGTGTAGATATAATTGTAATTCCAATTCCAATTTTTAATTCATTTACCTGGATTATTAGATCAATTTATCAAGAAAATGCAATGGAAAGAATGAGTCTGGACTATAACAATGCATTGACCAGCTAGTACATAATAATATTATAGTTAGAAAGGAGAAATGTGGCTATATATAATAAAGTAAGTTGGGTCCGTACATGATTGAACAACCAAAACCAAAAGACTTTGATTAATGGATTGATATCAGCATTAAGGGAAATTTCGAATGCCATTCCCAGAACACTTTTATCTGTACTCTATGCAACATTTCAAATAATATGTTAGAGGATGGTATGCTTGCCATGTTTGGACACAGCAGAGTGAGACCCTAAAACAATTCAGTTTTTCCTCCATCCATTCATTTGTTATTCAACATTAGTTGGCAATTGCTCTTTGAGTAGAATACAGTAAACTCAAGGTCAGCCAACAGTATGTATAAGTACCATTGAACCTAAAGGAAGTATGTCTTACATGGATTTATTTATTTATGGGTAAGTAAATAAATAAATAAAGTCCAAAAATAATTGTGCAACACAACAAAGTACTGTTAAAATTGCTGAAACAATATGAAAAGACAGATAAAAATGTATTGCTTGTAGTTTGGGGTTATGGTTTAGAATAGATGTTCCCCAGAAGCTCATGTGTGAGATAATGTGGAAAAGTTTAGCGGTGAAATGATTGGGTTACAAAAGCCTTGACCTAATCAGTGAATTAATCCCTTGATTGATGATTAATTAATCCCTTAATAAAATAAGTGATAACTAAAATCAGGTAGGTTGTAGGTGGAGGAGATGAGGCATTTGGGGGCATGTCCTTGGGTTTATATTTTGTCTTGGTGAAGCGGGATCTTTCTCTCTCTCTGCTTGCTGGTGACAGAAGTATGTTCCCAGCTGTTTTTCTCCACTACATCTTCTCTGTTTTTTTTTTTTTAATTTTTAAATTTTTTTAGTTGTAAATGGATGCAATACCTTTATTTTATTTTTATGTGGTGCTGAGGATTGAACCCAGGCCCTCACGCAGGCTAGGTGAGCGCCCTACCACTGACCACAACCCCAGCCCTCCACCAGACTTTCTAACATAATGTTCTGCCTCACCTCAGGCCCCAAGGAATGGAACTCACTCTCTATGGACTGAGACCTCTGAAACTGTGAACCAAACACATTTTTTCTGCTCTAATTGTTTTTGGCAGGTATTTTGCTTCCAACAATGAAAAAGTTGACTCAAATACCAACTTTGTGTGAGGATTTGCAAGAGCTTCCAATCTCTCAATTTGTGTCATGAGACCTCTTTGTTTTTCCCTACAAAATTGTTGGTCACTCCTTGAGGTGGAGGAAGTTTTCACCATTCAAAGCTTTCTTTCCTATGTGGTTATTTTACTCTTGTTTAGGGAAATTTTAGCTAATATCTCTGTCTTTCTCCTCTTGTCTCAAATCTGCAACTCTTTAATCTTAAAATCCTTAAGATCTATTGTTGGACAGTTTTGTGCCTTCACTTCTGTAAATCCATCTTTCCAAAGGAAAAAACGTGCTGTGTGACATGTTACTTTTCAGTGTAGGGAAATTTTACCTTCTGGGTCTGCAGCTTGAAGATCTATCAGCAGGCACGATTATCCTCAATTTTTTAGAAAAGAGAATCAAAGAATTTACTGGTGACCCTCTTTGGATAGTGGTCAATAAACTATCAGTAGTAATATTAGCTTAACAAAATAATAAGAGTGCAATATAACTTTCAGTCATGTGATGATAACCATCAGGAAATTATTAATGCATCATGCAAGAAGTTCCCATTTCACGGGTATTATGCTATAAGCATAATCTGGCAACATTCTGTTAACTTCAGTTATTCTGTGGAGTATCATAAAGGCCCATGTTATTTCTGAAGATCCATAAAACAAAACTATGCATTCATAAAACAAGTCATCATTCTAGTTGATGAATAAGCACAAGTTATTCTTCCTTAAAACATCATATGAACTATAACACACCCTGCCATTATTTCTATTTAATGTAGTATTGAGAATTCATGCAATCTCCAATTGCTAAAAAGTGGGTGAATACATCAATAGGAAACAAGGGAATGAAAACAGCTCTTCCTTCAGATGACGACAGTACATGAGAATATTCCAGAACATCAAAAATTTATTAGAGAGATTAGCCAAATTAAGTGCGTAAATAGTGCTCATAAAAGAATAATGCTAGAAGAAATACCATAGATCAAAGAACAAAGACTTTTTTGTTCTTCTAAGACAGAAACAGAATTACCTATATTTAGGCATTAATTCAAATGAAAACTTGAAATTAATTTAGCAAAATTCCTTGGTGTTCAGTCAGAGAGGTACAGAAAGAATAAATAAATAAAGAAATGTATTCTAATCTATTTTTGAACAAGTGATTAATTTTTAAAGTCCTTATAGAATATTTTGTCGAGTTTGATAAACTGTTAGCAAAATTAAATTGGAAAAGTTTATTAATTTAATCAATGATTGACATATTTTTAAATTAATGGTATATTTTTAAATATATGATGACAAACTTACCATGCAAACTTTTAAAATGAAAGTATTTAATCATCAAATCATTTGATATAATATGAAAACAGTAAAAAGGACTAGTGGAAAGAAACTAAAGTGGACTGGGGATATAACTCAATTGGTTGACTGCTTGCCTTGTAAGCATAAGGCCCTGGGTTCAATTCCCAGCACCGCAAAAAAAAAAAAAAAAAAAAAAAAAAAGAAACTAAAGTGAGTACGTTAATATTAACTTTGATAAAAATAATTAAATAAATACACAACTGGGTAAGTAGCTCAGCAGTGTACTGCTTACCAAGAATGCACAAGGCCTTGGGTTTGCTCTTCAGTAGTGGAAAAAAAAGAAAGAAAGAAAAAATAAGATATGTTCTTATGGCTTTAAAAGCTGAGTTTAAAAATCAATTGACTTATATACTTCCATTTCATATGTTGAAATAAACATCAAGTGGTACATCTAAATAGAATCAATCTGTGAAATTAAAGAAAAATGACCAGAATGTAATATTCATTCTAAAGCTAAAGTGGATTGATCAATGACAAATAGAATGATAATATTAAAGTTATGATGGGATGGTGCAAATATATCATTCAAAGTTTCATAGTAAAATTTTGCCAACAATAATTTTTGGAGGCAAAAAAATAGTAAACTCTGTCTAGACTTGTGCAATAACAACATTTAATTATCTTCGACAAAACCAAGACTGCAGACTGGCAATCTGGAATTGGCATAGCTCGAAAATTTTACCAAGATTATTTTTCTTCCCTATTGTCCTCAGCTTTTTGCTTTTTTGATCATAGAGATATAATATAGTGCTTCCAGATGATGCAACACTTTCAGATCCATGGCTGCATTCAAAACTAATAATCATGGAAGATGTTGATACCAACGTTGCTTCCCCAAGTGGTTGGTTCTGTTCAGGAAACCCAATTTCAATGACAAGAAATGGGTCATATGGCTATTGTTAGTCGCAAAAGTTTCTTTCAAAGAAGAATGAAATATATAGGTTTAGATAGTCATTATTAGTCCTTGAGGTTGAACATGTAACTCTTTCAGGCACAGTGTGTTCTAGAAAGGAAGAATGAGTAGAGTGGTTACTACTTAAGAGCTGGAAAATGTGGACATGAACCAATAACATTAATACAGTGCATGGTGGATATTGTATAACAAGAAAATAATCAATATGTGGATATTAGAAAAGTCTAGGTTTCTAAAATATACCCCCTTAAAGTGGAGGTAAACTAAAATGATTTTTTTAAACATCATTCAGTTATGCATTCATTTAATAATTGATAACTGAGCATTTTTTATGTGTCAGACATTGATACATCAGTCTCTTCTCTGATAGTATAACAAAATATTTAACATTGGAAGATTTATAAAGAGTGGAAGTTTATGGGACTCGTGTTTCCAGAGGTTGGGACGTTCAAGAGTGTGGTGCTGGAATCTGCGTAGCACCTGGTGAAGGCCTTTTTGCTACATCATATCCTGGCAGAAGACAGCAAGACAGGCAAGACAGAGCAAGTTGTTCAACTTGGATTTCTTACACTGTTCATTATAATTCTTATATTGTTTCATTATAATTGCTAATGCCATCATGGGTGGACCTATCCCAGAATCTGGGATTGCAAAGTTTTGGGGATTATTGCATTGGAAATATAATTTGATAAGCTCTGCACTTTCTTTTAGATATTTGGTTGCTTCCAGGTTTTCCTTAAATTACCATACATATATCAGGAAAAAGAAACTTGAAAAATTAAAACACATTCATAAAATTGACCCTGATCCCCAAAACTTTGCAAATTCCCTCCTTCTAACTACCATTAATATAAACTTGGGGATTAAGTTTCTAACATGTGAAATTTGGGGGGATACATTTATACCATGCCAGCTATTGCAATAAATATCACATATAAATTAGTGAATGAAATTACTTCTGTCCTGGTGTACCTAAAATTGACTGGGTGTCCCAGTGAAAACTGAATAAATTCTGGGAAAATCTATAGGACTTATATAGGCACTAATCAGATTTTTTCCTGCTGTAACTTAAAGACCCACCCGAACAACTGTAGAGGAGGAAAAGTTTATTTGAGGGCTCGTGGTTTCAGAGGTCTTAGTCCATAGAAGGCCAGCTGCATTCCTTGGGGCTCCAGATGAGGCAGAACATCATGGAGGAAGGCTGTGGCAGAGGAAAGCAGCTCACATGATGATCAACCAGCAGAGAGAGAGAAACTCCACTTGCCAGACACAAACATGTACCCTAAAGCATACCCTCAATTCCCACCTTCTCCAGCCACACCCTACCACTTCCACTACCACTCAGTTAATCCCTATCAGGGAATTAATTCACTGATTGAGTTAAGACTCTCACACACGATCATTTCTACTCTGAACTTTCTTGCATTGTATCACGTGTGAGCTTTTTGGGGGACACCTCTATATAAACCATAACAACTAGTAGTATTTAAAATATTTTTCTTAGAGATTAATCTTGAAAATTTTAATAACATCTTTAAAATTACAGGGTCAATTTTATGAATGTGTTTTAATTTTTCAAGTTTCTTTTTCCTGAAATATGTATGGTAATTAAAGGAAAACCTGGAAGCAACCAAATATCTAAAAGAAAGTGCAGAGCTTATCAAATTATATTTCCAATGCAATAAAATGCAATGTGGATATTGAAAAGGTAAGGTTTTGGACTATAAGCTTATAATCAAATGTGCATATGATATAACAATATGTGAAAAAATGAATGCAAATATATTGAAGATTACAATCTTTCTTACCTATCATAGATCTGACCACTCCTCTAATACTATTTAAGACATATCTCCTTTCCCTTACTGGACTGTCAATACCTTATTTTCTGGGAAATCCCACTTGTACTTTCTCTCAAACTCAATTGATTAATTTTTACCCTTAAAACTTTTTTTTAAAAAAAATCTATTTGATTTGGTATTGCAAAATTTTAAATTGATCACATAAACTTTTGTCTCTCTGATTTGTCAGCATATTCGAAGAAAATAAATAATACATCATTTATCTTTTCATTTCTAGGAACGGAGACATGATACCATTCTTATGTCCGCAAAGACCTACAAGAATGTCTATAATAAGGAAGGTGCTCACAAATATTTTGTGGAGTGAATGTAGTAAGTGCTTTATAAACATTGACTGAATAAGTAAATGGATCTTTACAGAATTATAATTATACTGATTATTAGAAGTGAATTTCAAAGTATTTAATAAAATTTAACATTTTTTATATGCATTGTTTTCAAGTAAAATGTGGCACCTAGACTCTACAAACAGAATACTACTAAAATGGAAAATCTAATTAAATATATATACAGTTAGGAATATCCTTCTTTGTGGCAATTCTTCTTAGTTGTTGTACATGGGAGTCCTTTGGGGGTCTACTGAAGTTAGTGTCTTACTTGACTTAGTTTTGGTAGATTGAGACTATGGCACAATTAACCAGCTTGGATACTGATAATGTAGTTCATTATTCTTGAACCATTATCTAGACTCTTCTCTGATTTATGGTCCAGGGTACCACATGCTCATGCTTTTTCTCTTATTTTGGTATTTCTTTTCCATGTATTATTTGCATATTTATTTAGCATTTACCCGAAGGCCATAGTACCATATTCAGAGAAAAGAAAAGGATCTCGTCACTTTTTATTCTTTCCTTCCAAACAGGTTGTCAAAAAAAGTGATGTCCACTGATTTTTGTCTCTTCACATTACAAGAGGGTGGGTTTTATCTAAACGTACTGAAAGCAATCTACGGAATCTTCCACTTGAGTTAATGTCAGGCTTAGACAAAGGAAAGAACACAGAGCATTCAAGTAAGTACGTATGCATAAAATTTTACTAGTGTCTGAAATCAAGCTAAAATATCCTGGATCTCAATTTCAGTTGAATTGAAATCAACAAGGCATTTCTATTATATTTTAATTTTTGTGAAAATTTTCAAATCTTATCCAACAACTGTAATCTAGATTGTAAGAAATAAATGATTCTTAAAAGTTGTTGGCAAAGACAAATATCTAGGTTTTTTACATTACATAAACAATATTATTTTCATTTAATATATGTCTACAAGTTCCCATGGAAAATGAAGTTCAGGCTCATTTTGAGGGTCAGAAATGTTGGAGGGAAATTATATGAAAGAATATAAAGTAAAAGATGAAAAGAATTTTATCCTCTTTCTCTCAGACAAATGGTTTAGGTTCAACTGCCCTTGTTTTTTTGGAACTGAACAGAAAACTAAAGTATGTTAATCTTCTTATTTAAAACATACAGACTTATGGAAATGTAATGTAACAGCTGTTCAACTATCAAGTCACCAGCAAATTCAAGTCCCAAAAAAGAAGACAATCTGTTTAAATGAGACCTTGCTTGAATGAAGGCCATTGGTTGCAGCATTTGAATCAGAAACAAAATTTACCAAGTAATATTTTCCTAGGACGACCTTTGCTTCAAATATTGAAAAAATCAATATTAAACATGAAATTTAGAAACTGAAATGCATCCTCAGTAGCATCATCAGAATGTTGAGAGAACTGAATACTATCAACTCATGCATGAGCTCCTCTTGGTCAGAAGTTTGACCTAACACCATCTAATATATAGAAGGTGTTCCAGAAAAATACATATTGACAGACTAAACAAAAGGAGCAGTCACAGAACCTAAGTGGTCACAATTTCATTCTCCTACTTGCCAAAGGTCGTCTAAAATTGAATTCTACTTCAGGAAGGTTAATGATATCTGGCAGAATATTATAATGGTGTAAGAGAGAGATGATTGAATATTTTTAAGCAGATCATAAAATTAAGACATAAGTTCCTGGTCAAAAATTGAATACCCTGTTTTATTTCAACACTGATTAATAGGTTAATTATTTTCTCTTAATGATAAATATCTTAGTTCACATGGGTTACAATTTTTTAAAAATTTGGTAATGTGTCAGGCGTGGTGTAATCCCAGTGACTCTGGAAGGTGAGGCAAGAGGATCAAAAGTTCAAAGCCAGCCTCAGCAACTTAGTAATGCCCTTAAGCAACTCAGGGAGACCCTATCTCTAAATAAAATAAAAAAAGGGCTGGGAATGTGGCTCAGTGCTTATATACTCCTGGGTTCAATCCCTGGTAGCACACACGCACGTGCACGCACACACAATGATAGTGTAAATTTTTATCCCAAACATGCTATCTCGTTAATAAAACTCTGTATTTCATAACATTAGGACCTCAGTAAAAAAGATACCAATTTAGAGACTGCAAGTTAGACTTGCATGTGCAAAAAGTCAACTGCTTTAATATACTAAGAATATACAAAGCTTCATAATGAAAAGACTCAGAAGGTATTACATGAAGTAAAAATTGCAATATTTTAATTTATAATATGAAGTTTTCTCCAACTTTTACCCCAGCTGTATATCATGTAGACCGAGTTTAAAAAACAGCTCATGAGATGCTTATTCCAGGGCAAAGAGTCAAGCTTTTGATTCCTATGTCTGATTTTACCCTGTTGAAATACATTTTCCATACACAATTGCCTTCTTTTCTATTGAAATAAATCAGTGCCTCATGGAAGTGTCCACAATCTTTTATCTTGTACCTCAATGTTGCAGACTTCCTTTACCTGGATTTAGCTCTCTACCATATCCTCATCTCAAAATCTTCTCAACTGTAGCTCTAGATACCTGAATTTGGAATCATTAAAGTAGCCCTCTTCTCCACCTACTTTACTCCCCTGCCATCTGTGAGACACTACCCTCATCTTAAAAATCCACTCTCGTGGTTGCCTATGGAGTGCAGTTGCTTATTTTCCCATGCCTATAATCATACCTGATGAGGGAATATTACTCTACCCTCTACCCTCCAGTAGCAGTAAGTCCTACATTGTACTGTAAAACAACTAGATAGTTAGCTTTTCATTGCTGTGACCAAACAACCTGTCAAGAACAACTTACAGAAGGAAAAGTTTATTTTGGTTCATGTGTTCAGAGATTCAGTTCATGGTCTGTGGACTCCATAATTCCTGGCCTAAGGTGAAGCAGAACATCATGGCAGAAAGACATGGAGGAAGAAAGCAGCTCAGGACATGGCAATTAGGAAGCAGAAAAATAGAAAACCTAGAGGAACACCCTCAGTGACCTACTTCCTCCAGTCAACACTCTGCCTGCCTATAGTTATAACCAAGTTAATCAATTCCAGTGGATATTGCACTGATTTGGTCACAGCTCTCATAATCTGATCATTTCACCTCTGATCATTCTTGCATTGTCTCACACAAGAGTTTTATGGAGACACCACATATCCAAACCACAAAACACACACACACACACACACCAACTCACTTCTATTGCTGTCATCAAATATTTGGCGACTTACTAACCAAATTCTGTCATAGCCATGCTTGGTCACACGTGAACTCTCTGTACTGAGAATATTTATCTCTGGAGAATTTGTCTTCTGTTCCACTTTGCATCCATCTCTCTCACAATCTGAATTCTACTGCAAATGTAGATTATTCCTATTATGTTGTCCCTAGTTGAATTATCACACCTCTGCGTACAACCTGCTTTCCTAGCTGTGGTCATTCCAGGACCTCAGGGAAGGTCCCAATATATTACCTTTCTAAATTCAGAAGGACCTTTAGAGATCTTACTTCTGACATTAAAATTCTATTCACAAACATTTATAGTAAATATCACTCTATATTTCTGGTTGACAATTTATTCACAGCACCATGTTAAAACTATTAATTTCTCCCCACATATTTCAAAACTTGAACTAAGTGACTCCTCCAAACCTCTGCACAAATACCTTAACTAATACTTCATAGAAAAAAATGATGAAGCCATCAAATTCTGCTTCTACCTATCTAAAATGTTTAACACTTGCCTCTTTTTCTCCTGCCTCTCTCTTAAGCACATGTACATAGAGATTGTTACCTTCCCCATCTCAGAAACCTTTTCTTACTCAAATTCCCTATTATCTTTTGACTATTTGTTCAACAGTACCTTCTCAATCAAATCCTTAAAATGTTTATTAAATGTATTCGTGTATTTTTCCATTTAAGATCAGGTGCTTTATAACTGTATGATGTTTTATTTTGATTCCTCTTAAAGTACCTTGAAATTGTGAAAAAAAAAGTTTTATTCAACTTACTGGATACTGTATAATCTAAATGCCTAAAATGTATTTTTTCATATGTGAGAAATATTTTTTCTCTACCTGCACTCATCAATAAATCATAATTGTTGCTGGACAATTGGGAATTTTACTTGCAAATGTGCTAACAATAGATTTTCCTTTTCATATGATATTTTGATATAAATTAAGATGTGTATGTTTCATATATGACTGAAAAAAACTAGTGGAAAAGTGGCACTTCCCCTAATGAGTATATGTGAAACTGTCTCTTCCATTAGGGATGCTATCTCTTCTTCCCCAATGGGAAATAGGACTCAGACCTCTCTAATTCTTTCCTGAAGACTCTGCTCCTGCTATATACATTTTCCTGTGACACTGGAAAAAATTTTAACTAATACACATGCACATATACATGCACATACATGTTTGCATGCATATTTACATAAATTTGCATATAATTGTACATATTTTTATACATACACATTTATGTAACTATCATACTACAAATAGTATTTATGCAGCTCTCCTTCCACCTGTTATTTCAGGAGCAGCTGCTGTTCTTAAATAAGCCTTTATTCATCAGTATCCCCAGGGGTTATCCTCATGTGTGCCCAGAAACTCATTCTCTCCAGTTATGTAGCATCTGCCACTTTTTTTTTCTCTTTCTTATTTGTCCTGAGGGGAGACTCTACAGAGACTACAGAGTCAGGAAATCAACTGTTATGGATAATTCACTACTGAAGTCAGTGCCTGCTTCTGAGCAGTTGATGCTTCCAAAATGTACTTTGTCTACTATCCATACATCATGATTTCCTGATGTGTGGGGTAGGATGTTGATGACTGTGCGGTAGGATTAGATTCCATCTTGGCACAAGTTATGGTGCTGTTTTACACCTGTGCATAAGTTACAGTCATCAGCACTTAACCTCAGTACACCTTGGACTCTACCCCCACTCATTTCTCTGTTTATTAACCTCTCAAAGTCCAGGTACATATGTTCCCTCAGCAGAGATTTGGATTCAAGGTGCCTCCCATCTACCCAACAGTGTATTGATTTTAGAATATAAAGATCAATAGGAGTAAATCTTGATCTCAAGGATTTTATTACACAACATGGGGGAGAGATGTGTGAACAACTAACGTGTGGCCATGGCTCTAATGGAAAAATGTAGAAACTATTATGAAAACACAAAGGAAGAGATATTTTATTCTGCCTGAGTATTCAAGTTTGTTACAGAATGAAAAACCTTTAGGTTTTCAATGGTTAGAATAAATTCACCCAAGAGACATAAGAGGAAAAGATTCCAAATTAAAAATTGGATGGGCAAGAAGAAGAAAGCATAAATATTTATTCAAGTGCCAGTGTGCTTAGAGTAGAAGTTAAAATCCCAAATGCTTTTATGGGTCTGGAAAGTACTGAAATCCAACCAGCTAGATGTTAAAATATAGAAAGGGATTCTTCATAGAGAACACATTTAAAAAGATTGTGCAATACATTCTATAAAAGAACAGACTGATGTATGTTCAACTTCAGCCAATTGTTCCCATATTGAAACAATGGATTGGCAAGGACAGCTTTTATTTAAGTAAGTATAAATTTTAAAGTAATATATTCCTGTTTAAAAATATTAGTAGCTAATTACATTTTTATTTAAGTGTGTTATTCTCTTATGGCTGCACTGTTTAGGCAAACTGAGAATGTCTGTGAGCATTATCTCTTCTTCAGGTTGTCAGTGTCCTGGAGAAGAGCTGCCAGTGTTGGAGGAGATGTCGTATGTCGTGTTCCTGTGAGATCAGTTTCTTTCCCTCAATTCCGAGGCGGTAGGCCAGCTAAGCTCCATTGTTTTGCTCAACTCTAGAGTGTTCCATCACTGTTCTTGGCAATTATCATCTTACTCCTTTTACTCTTGTGACATTCATACAGTCATTCCTGACTTTGTCTTCTTCTAAGTCTTGGTTTTATCTCCTGCCTTCAAGTCTTGGATTTAGTGATATTATTATCTCTTGAAGACAACTTGTGTTTGTTTGTTTGTTTAATTCTTTTTTTTTTTTTTTGGTATGTGGGATTGAGCCCCAGCGATGCTTAACCACTGACCCACATCCCCATCTTTCTTTCTTTTTTTTTTTTTAATTTAGAAACAGGATCTTGCTAAGTTGCTTAGGGTCTTGCTAAATTGCTGAGACTGCCTTTGATATTGTGATCCTCCTGCCTCAGCCTCCCTAACCAATGTCCAGTTTCTAATCTTCTAACACCCTTCAGATTTCAAATCTGAAAAACATGTGTTCTGAACATTTCTGTATTCCAAATAAACTAGGAGAAATTATTACTTTAAATTCACTTATTCTTTAGTTGTGTCAATTCCACTGATGAACTCACTGAAATAATCCTTGATTTCTGATGCTTTTTTATTTCTACAATGTCAGTTAGATGTTTTTTCAGTCTTTATATCCCTGCTATTTTTTTCTATCTCTTTGTGCTCATTATCAATCTTTTAAAATAGGTTCTTAAACCTCTTTTAGTTAAGTTAAAATTCTCAATTGGAGAATTCCAAAACATGAAGTGTCTCTTAACTTGAATCTCTTAACCGCCCTGCTTTTGATGATTATTTTTTTTTTCTGTGCATGTCATAATTTTTTACAGAATGCTCTGTTTCATGTGTAGCAGGATAGAAACAATGATATTCACATCTTCAGCTGCACATACTTCACCTTTTGTCATAAGACTGATGTAACATCATTTTATTAGTTAGGGTTCTGTAGAGAAATAGAAACAATAGTACATGATTCAGGCCAGGCAGAATGGAATTTCTGGAACTTGTCAATCAATGGTTCAGTCTTGAGTTAGTAGCAATCTGAGTTCAGATTTTCTCCCTTTTTGAGGGTCATCTATTTTACCCATGAAGGTCTTAAATTGATTGGATAAGGTCCACCTACATTATAGACCATAATCTGCTTCACTCAAAGTCCACAGACATAAATGTTAATTGCATCTGCAAATTGCCTTCACAACAGCATTTAGTCTGGTGTTAACTCAGAAATTCACCATTCTAACCTAGCCAAGTTGACACATTAGATTAACCATCATCGTCTTGATCTCATCTACTATGTTGAGCTGGTTTCAGGCTTAGTTTTTATTATAGTTTCCTTCAGTGGACTTCAGTTTAAATTCTTCAAGTGTTGGTTTGTGCCTAGAGTGGAGACAGAGTGATAAAGGGCTTTTATTAATTTATTTTTCATTTTTTGCTTGTTTCTCCATCTACTTCTATCCATGCATGAATGTCTGAACTACAAATCTTGCCTTGGACTACCCTCAAAGTTGATCAGTACTCTTAGCATTATTTTTGAGGCAGGGAGAGTTCTCTACTATCCTGATCCAGCTTCAGTCTTAGTGAAGTTTTGCATACTGTACCCTCCAGGGTGGGGCTTTGCACTGCTTCTGATCAGTGGAAGCCCATCTCTACTTTCTCTCTGCCCCTTGTCTGGAATAGTATTTTCTCCTTCGAGTGATAGGAGATGACTAATTTTGATTGGTACAGAATCTTAGGCTCAAGACATTTCCTACCATTCTTGCAGCCTTTTTCTTTTACAGAAGATTTTTTTTTTATTCTTCCTTCCACAGAAATCTATCATTCAGTGTCTGTGCCTTGTGAATAAATTTCCTGAATTGTCCACAATATCTTAAGGCATCCATTTCATAGAAGAAAAAGTTTTGAAAAAATGCATGGCATTTTGTTCCTATATCCCTGTAACCACTAATCATCTCTTTCATGTCAACCACCACTTAGGGCCTTTTCTGTTTCCCAGGCTGATCCTCAATCTTTCTTGTTATCATCTGGTGGAGGCTTGTGGGATTCCCTTTTGGTCATATGTCTTCAAAAATCCTGAATTGTCACATCAACCTACTTTTGACCCTGGCTGTGCTAGGTGAGATATATTTTATTTCTAATCTTGTACCATGGCTTGTTCTTCTTTAGATTTCCGATTTCTTGGTTGCACTGAGGACTCTTCTTTTGAAGAGTCCTTCTTTTTGACTCTTCTTTTTTCAAAGTTTATCTAGATTTTTCTTGTTAGGAAGAAAGAAGTATTCTTTGTTGCATCTTCATCCTACATAGAAACAGAAACTTTATATTTTTAGTTTCTATTCTGCACATCATAGTGTTGACATGATAATTGAACATACTAACTGCTTACTTATTCCACTTGTACCTCATAAGACAGATTGGTATTATGAGGCAGGTTAGATGCTAAACAAATTTATTAATTGATTCAGTGTTAAAGATCATTCAACTTCCTGTATGGGGTCCCTTTTACTCCCAAACTCAATCATATGATATGTAGAAGTTGTATTTTAAAACAAAATAAACATTAGTGTTCTATTTGTAGTTGTCTTTGGCAATCTAACCAGTCGTATTCATCCTACAGAAATTTACAGTTTAATGACCATTACCTTGATAGCTAATCTCTTATGGTGCAGTTTCATTACACCTCTGTGGTTTCCCTAGATTTTCTGCAGGTTTATGATCCAAACATCCTCTCTTTCCATAGCTCTTTAGCCAGGATAAAATTTTCATTATTTGCTGTGAGAGATAGGCTCAGCAGCAACTGAAGCTTGTATTGTTGATTACGTTTTTAATGTTATTACTATTAGGAGTAATAAACATTGATTAAATGCTCATTGTGCAGTAAACTAAGATATTGAAAACTGGAATCCCTTCACAGGAAGCATCCATCCTTTCAAACCATACTAGATCCCTCCCCACTAAAATTATCCAGTACCACTCAAATTTGTTTCATGGAACTATAAAACTCAGATGCTTGGAAAGTTAGTTGTCAGCTAATCCGAAGTCCCCTGGAGGGTTTGATTTTTCATTCAGCATCCTTTTGCTGGAATAGTTCCGGTGCTTTTCCAGGAAGCAAAATCCATTATTAGATAACTCTAAATGTTATAGAGTCCTTGTTCTCTTGAGATAAAAACCAAGATAAGTTATGGGTGAATTTATCTAAGACAGGGGTATATTCAAGATAACTGCTGAATATTGGGCCATTATTTTGAACAGAAGAGAGGAATTATTTTGCTCACGTCTTCTTGTGCATAGGAAAAAAGTGGGCAATAGGCTTATCAATAGGATTGCAGGAGAAAAAAAAATCAGCTGACCAAGGTACAAGGAAACTCCAGAAGACACTTCCTAGGCTGTCATTTGAGAATTAGTGTTTATTTCTTGATTAGGATGGCAGAGAGTGGAAAACCCTGCATGTATTTCTTGTGTACGAACTCCTAACTTATCCAAAGTTTTTACATAGGGGGTTAAACTGAGGATGTTTTATGTATAGGATATACCAGGGCATGAATCCATAATTTAAAAATATTAATGTACTGTTATTAGAATATAACTCATCAAAAATAACTATATCGGAAGTATATTTATTTGCTAAGGCTCCAAACTGAGAATACCACAAAGAACCACAAATGTAGGGACACAAACAACAGAAATTCATTAACACACAGTTCTGGAAACTGGACATTCAATGTCAAGGTGGTAGTGGAGTTGGTCCTTTCTAAGGTTCATGACTGAGAGTCTATTTCAAATCTCTCTCTTAGATTTTGAGGGTTTGCAGGCTGAACTTTGGTATTCCTTTGCTTATAGATGCATCATTTAGACTTTTCTCTTAAAGTTCAAATAGGATTTTCCCTGCGTGTGTAACTACATCCAAATTTCCCCTTGCAGTAAGGACAGTAAGCATTTTGGAATAAAGCCAAATTTATCCCAGTACAATCTCATCTTAATTAATTGCATCTGGAACAATACTATTTCCATATTAAGGTAACATTCTAATGCACTAAGGGTTAGCATGTCAGCATATGAGTATTTGGCAGAGGGGAACAAGTCAGCTTACAATAAGTATGTAACTAATAAGATGAATACTTTTTTTTTTAAAAAAAATGCTGATCTATAAGCATTGAGAATCCTGAAAGTAAACTAACTGATTAAGGATTATAAACAAAGCAAAATTATTTGCAAATTCCAAAAAAATTAGTAGCATACCATAAAATAAACTGGGAGAGGGCCAGAACAAGGATTTCCTGTATAATGATTTTGAATTCTCCAATGTAAGAATGCACCCACATTATGGATTTAACTTTAATCAGTCCAGGATATGTGCAAATGGAAATAAAGAATAGAGTTTTTTTTTTTTTAAATGAAGATTACAAAGAGTTAGATTTCAGTGACAAAAATAAAAATATTGCAGATAATTCAAAGCAAAAATGAATCAAAATGTCATTGTTAAGGATTTATTTTCAGCACAGAGAGGTGAAACATGTATGGTTATGCCTTTTGCTAATGATGTAACTTGGGGATTTTTACTTTACCTCTAAGCCTCCAGCCTACACATGTAGCAATCCTTAAAGCAAAGTGGGAAGAATAAATCAATTCTTAACAATGGCTTGATGAAGCCTGGAGTATGCTCATGAAATGCTTGATCTGTTTTTTTCTTTGCTCCCTTCCAGTTTTTACTTCTGCTCTCTCCAGTAAAGACGTGATAAACCAGGACTCCAACGGGTGCTTACCTTGGAGGGGATGTGAAGTATTTGTAAAGGTGTGCTTGCTGAAGGGAATGTGCAAATACACTCAATATTCACAGACAAAATTCAGTAAATAAAATGTAGATTTCCAGCAGACTTCTCTAATGGCATCAAACACATAAATTTATAATAGAATGAGAATCATCTACAATGAAACCAACTCTTGAAAACCTAGAAGATTGGCAGCACACCTATATACTTAAAGATATACTTGCATTGAACAATACTCACACCACCATAAAACCTTACAGATCTTAATGGTTAGAGTTCTTCAGATTTACATATTTACACTAACAATTCTACTTAAAAAATACCCTTCTAGTCAAGCTTCATAGGAGCAAACAACATAAAGGTTGCTATTAAAGAATGGCAATATAATCAGTGAGCGTCTTTAACAATTGCAAACCAACTTAAAATAAAAATTGCTAAACTCTGTATTAATAAACTTTAGTTTGAAGAATTAAATGTATACCTGTTCCCTAAGTCCTATGCTTTGGGTTCTCAAAATCGAATGATTAGGTCTTAGTTTAAATGTATGATATTATAATAGCTAAATGTATAATATTATAATAATTAGTTTAAATGTATGAGAATATAGATTATTAAATTTCTAGATAAAGAATATTCCTAACAGAGAATGGAATTCTTGTATCTGAAATGAGATATTTTGAGGTGGTGGTGGTGGTGGTGGTGGTGGTGGTGGTGTGTGTGAGTGTGTGTGTGTGTGTGAATTTAAACGACAAACTGGGTTTCAGGCAACTGAAACCATATTAATGGATTAGTTTGCATTTTCATATAATAAAAATAGACATATGTCCATTTGAATATCCCTGCCTATGGTTTTGTTTTTGTGAGCTGCCCTCATGGGAAAGGCAATGGCAAATGGTCTTTGTGCAGTTTGCAATATTTCCTTCAATTCTCATTTGTGAATGTTTTCTTAACTCCAACTCATTTCCAAGACATCCTGCAAAGTCAGACAGCCACCTCCATTTGAAAAGAAAATAAAAATTATAATTTTCTTATTACATATAACTAAGCAAATAAAAGTGATTGAAGATGACTTTCAAAAATTAAATGAACTTTTAGAATGAGATATTCAGCCTGATCATTGGATCACAAAAGAATAAACAACAAAAGCAATAGTTATCACTTAAAATATTTTAAGGCCCTATAGCATATTGATTTCTACACTTATCCATTAGTTATTTATTTTTGCTAAATTGTCATTATTTTTGGACCAAATGCTAAAAGAGAAATATTTTATTAAATTGGTGTGTGCAAAATGCATATACAGAGACATTTGAACATTTATTTCACGTGTCTAGATTAAACACTGAATGTAACAGGTAATAATCCACAACCCTTATCTGTAAGTCTCAAATCTCAAAGCCCTAAAAATTGAACATTTTTTCAGAGCTTAAGAGTAAAGCTTGACATTTGTAAATCAATCAGGTGGTCAGGCCTGATTGACCTGCTTGGAATAAATAGGCAAATGTTTCACCACAGAAACATGGTGATGAAAAGGTTTAAGGTGGATGCACTGTATCACGTTCATCAAATCTCTGAAGCTCTGAATTTTTAAATAAATCTGACCTCAAGTATTTTCAGTGAGAAGTTGTGTATCTGTGCTTTTTCCCTTTTTTAATAAAACCTGACAGTACTTTGTGAGTACCACAATGTTTATCTTACTGTGGGTTTTGCTTGTTGGTTGTAGGTATGAAACTGCCATTGTAATGACCCATTTTGCAGAAGAGACTGACACATTTTGAGAGACTGAAATTATATATATATATTTTTTTGATATCCCCAAAGCAGCATTTATTTACCCATGGAATTCCAAAACATTTATTTTAGAAGTCTGGCATTTCATAATCACCTGTCTTGATTGACATGGGCTGACACTGATGGTGCTGTCAAGATACACAAGGACAATCGCCAAAGTTACAAAAAATAAATCCATGATTCTTAAACAATCACAACCAAAAAAAAATTTACACATATCAAAACTTTAGATGCATTGCGTTGAAAAGGTTTGTGTGCATCATAATTTAAAGAGGCAAAACAAGGCGCTACTGAAACCTGGCATCAAAGTTTATTATAAAGCTGATGGAAAGGAGCAAGTTGTCTCTCTGTATCAGCTTTCCTTAACAGTTTTCCATTAGTTGAAGAAAGAGGTGAAAAGGCTGAATTCATTTTTGCATGCATAAGATGGACTGCTTAACAAAACACTATCAGCTTGTTTTAAATATCAACCACAGCCTATGTTGGCTAATTCTCCTCTCTAAACTCCCCAATTACTTTTGCCTGGATTTGCCACATATTAATAGGCATAGTAAAATGCCTCATTCAGAACACATTTCTCTGCACAATTCAAAAAGGGAGCTCCTGTGGGTTCAAAGCAACCATCAGTCCAGCAATGCCCATGATGGTTTATCTGAAACTGCTTCCCAAGGAACAGGAGAGCAGATCTGAATAGCTGTGCTGCCAATACAGATAGGTTTAGCACTAGATATTTAGTGACTGTGGCAAGGAAGAATTGGTGATGATGGGAATGGTGGGTGAAGGAAGGGCCAGGGACCAAAAGGATGTTTAGTTGCCTTCTCTTGCTTCTTCATCCTGCTGGTCGCTGGTCCAGAGGGTGAGGTTGTCTCGCAGAGACTGCATGATGGGTGTGGAGTCCTTATAGGAATTCTCATTTAATGTGTCCAGCTCAGCTATGGAGTCCTCAAAGGCTTGTTTAGCTAAGAGGGAGGCCTGCTCAGGTGCATTCTGGATCTCATAGTAGAACAAGAGAAATTGAGGGCCAGGCCCAGCCGAATGGGAATGCGTTGGTTGCATGTGCTCTTTGCTGATTTCAAAGGCTTCCTTGTAGGCTGCCTCAGAAGATTCTACCACACTGTTTCTCTTCTCCCCAGAAGCCACCTCTGCCAACTAGCAGTAGTAATCACCTTTCATTTTCAGGTAAAACACCTTGCTCTCATACTGAAAATCATTGCAGTTCTTGATGAGGAACTTGTCAAGCAGAGCCAAGACATCATTGCAAACTGTCTCCAGCTCCTTCTCAATCTTCTCCCGGTAAGCTTTAACTTTCTCCAATTTCTTTTCATTTCCATCAGACATGGTTTTCTGCTCAATGCTGCTAATGACCCTCCAAAACGATCGCCGGGCACCAACTACATTCTTATAGGCCACTGAGAGGAGATTTCGATCTTCATTGGAGAGAGGTTCATTCAGCTCTGTCACCGCCTTCCTAGCAGAGGCCATGTCGTAGTAGAGCTCCGCCTGTCCGGCCAGCCGCGCCCGCTGCAACAGCTGCTCCCGGTCCCCCATGTCGTCCTAGGCCCGGCCTCGCCTCGCACCCCTCACCGCTCTTTCGCCCCTGAAATTGTATTTTGATTCAAGGAGGACTTACAGCATTGCAGATAACTCAGAGGAGCTCTCCCACCTGTTCACATGGTAAGGCAGAAGGTCTACCAACAATCTGGGAAACTTGGTAGGGCCATTCTTCATTTTTGTTGGTGATGGTTATGGGTTTTGTTGTTATCATGTGGGTTATTGGAATACTACATTTCTGACAGGAAAGATCACTCATTATATATAAGTGCCTGTGTGACTTGAAAACATAATTCATTCTGCCACAGTGATACATAGGCATGGGAAACTGGGATGCTACAGGGTCAGAGGAGATTTGGGTTTTTAAGATTGAAAAGTTCTATGTTAGATGAAGCAGGTCTCCTGGGAGACAGTTTCATTATATCCCCGATGCTAGCAACATTTCTCTGATGGACAAAATTTTCATTTTCTTGGTTTCATTCCATTGGTCCTAGGCATATCCTTTTGCGTGAGTCTAAATAATTCAATATTTTAGCTCTTAGTAAAGGGCTTTTTTTTTTCACTTCCATTTCCTGCCCTCACATTATCCAATAAAACCTTTGGTTTAAATTTGCTATTCTTTAATATCTTTTAATTTTATTCTCTGGACCTCAGTCTATGATTCATCCGCCTTTTACTACCCTGAGTTTCTCTGCTGGATATGGTCAGAGCTACTTAATGAAAATAATAATACATTTTTACGCAAAAGTAGGATCATATGCAGCAATTCATATCTTTTTTGCTAACAGTCCTGGGACATTATAGGTTGTTTCTGCCAACAGCCAGCTGCCTTCCAATTCCCAGTAAGACAAATAAAACCTCATAAAAATGATGACTGCAATAGCCCAAAGCCAAGAAATAGCTGGATTTTTTCCCCTGTTTAACAGTTGCAAACACCACACTGCCTTTCTGTTCTATAATTAACTAATATTTGACATTATATTATTTACTTTGTTTTCCCTGTCTGATTTTTTAAATCACTTATATGTTGCTAAGTATCTTATTTCAAATATTTCAAAAACATCTCATTATGTGGTTGACATGTTTTTCTCCTACCCTATTCATTGCATTAGGAAATGTATAGAAAATGTTCCTCTTACCTGGTGCTTAGACAGTCACTGTGCAAGATACGAGAGTGCACATCAGGTGAATTTTAACAAAACTTGCAATATGGTGAAGAAGGAGCTCTATACAGAAGTTAGAAAATATACCATAGTTCTACACTAAAGAGTAAAACATAGAGGAGTGGGGAAGGGGAAATGAGATATGAAAGATAACTGTAAAATACCATCAGTCTCCCTAATAAAAAATATTATGATGCCACTTTAAATTTACTTACTAGGCCGGGTGCAGTGGCGCACGCCTGTAATCTCAGCACTTGGGAGGCTGAGACAGGAGGATCACGAGTTCAAAGCCAGCCTCAGCAACTTAGCGAGGCCCTAAGCAATTCAGTGAGACCCTGTCTCTAAATAAAATACAAAATAGGGCTGGGGATGTGGGTCAGTGGTGGAGTGCCCTGGGTTCAATCTCCAGAACCAATAAATAAATAAATAAATAAATAAATAAATAAATAAATAAATTTACTTACTAGTAAAGTGGTTCAGATTAGAGTAGACTCTGGCATATGTAGTAGATTAAAGATGATGGCAGAGCTTCTTAAGACGGAGACCATTTTTTTCCTTGGTTTAGAATCTAGGCTATTCTTATAACTAGATTTGAAGAATAGAACATAATAAAAGTGATACAGTCATAGTAATTCTAAGCCCAAATCTCAAAAGTCCTTATACCTTTAGGTCTTGTTTAAAACGCTGGAACAACCATGTGAGGAATCCTGAGCTAGCCCTCTGGAGATTAAGAGATCCATTGCAAGAGGGGCCCAGAGGCCAGCGGCCAGACAGCAGCACCATCAAGACTGTGACAAGACATCCAGGTCCACCCATCTCCCCAGGAGCTGCCAGATGATAGTGGCCTCATGAGACCTCAAGTTACAACAGCAGAATCACTCAGCTGAGCTCAGACAAACTAGCTGACCCTGGAATCTTGGACTGGTAAGTGTGTTGTTATTGTAAGTCACCAAAATTTGTCTTGGTTTATGATTCAAGAAAGGTAACTGATATGGACAAATAGGAACATATAGACAAGGCAAGGTACATTTTCCTTAACAGAGGGAATGCTTTCAACGTGTGTTTCATAACAGTGTTAGCAATTTCCCTGAGCACACACGAATACTGGTCTTGTGCCAGCGGTACGATGACTGAAGTCAAGCAATGGCATCACAATCGAGTCCCTGTCTGTTCAGTATTCAAGTGGTTGCTTCTGTTATTTGACCTTTTAATTTAAAAGTGTTATTAAAACTTTTGAAAATAGTCAAGGAGAATCAAATCAAAAACCTAAACATGCTACTAGAAAATGCAGATTCTGGTATGTACATATTGAGCATTTTTTCCAACTAAAATTTTATTTGCACCGTAGTAAATGTGTGTATGAATATATTTTTCACTCCTGCTCATTACTGATTTCCACTTCTGACTTAACCACTCTGAAGACTTTTAGCTCTTTCTTGTGCTACTTGCTTTCACATTCTCAAAAAATATATTTAAATATAATACATTTCTCTGTTTTAATTTTAGATACCATCTCTTGGTTACCTACCGTATGTGAAGATAATTTGGCATTCATATGCAGACCCCTTATTCAACTGCGCATACTTGTCTTTTCCCCTTTCTCTCAATAAATTTCTTTGTATGTAATTAATATTCATCATCAAATTATCATTATTATGGCATGAATATTCTTCAAAGAACATCCATGTCTTGTCATCTTTTTTGTTTTCTTTTAAGTTAATAATTGCTTCATTATTCATTTTCCTAGTCATCAGTGTCCCTATTACTAATTTATTGCCAAATTTTCTTCTGAACTTGTAAAACTAGTCATGAGATGATAAAACATAGCTGGAAATCAACACAGTCATTTTTCCCCCTGTTGACATGCAATTTAAGACTTCTGGTTCCCTATCTTGTGTTGACTTTGTTTTTCTCCAGGAATAATGAACAACTGTTATCCCTGACATAAAATTTTCTTAAATCACAATCCTGGGAATTCTCTTCCCATCCTCTGGGTTGTAACTCAAGTGTTTCCTAATTCCCAAGTCCTCTGTCTTTCTAGGATTTATACTTTATTGTTAGGTTGCATTTTCTAGCATCCTCTTTATGAAGGGTAAATGGTGACAGAAGCACTTGGCTTTGAAATCAGGAATGTGCACATCTGTAGTCTCTGTGAATTGGGACACCTGAAGATGGCATTGCATAGTTTGCAGAACTCTACTGGAGTCTCTGATATGAAAATAAACTGCATAGAACATTGACTGAGTTTTGTTGTAATCCATACTTACATTTGATTAATATTTTTCATTGAGTTTGGTTCTATAGACCAGACATCATTTTCTTCAGATTTTGAAAGCATTAGTTCACTGTGATCTAGCTTCTAGTGTTCTGGATGTTATCTAATCTGAAAACTTTCCTTGCTGGGTTCTGAGACTTCTAGGTAATGTAACCTGTCATATATTTCATTCTCTTTACTTTGCTAAAACTATATTGGTCCTAGTTTTAATGTTTATGTCTATTCAGATCTGAGAAATTGTATCTGTTTTTTAGTTTCATGTATACTTTTTCCTCTCAATTTTACCAGTTCTCTCTTTTCAGAAATCTTTTTCATTGTGTTCTGGGTTTCTTCTCTAATTGGAAGTTTTCCCCAGGAATTTAGTTTTTTAAAAAAATTTTATTGACTTTTTATGAAGGAGGTTTTGTATTTTGAAATCAATTTCTCTGTTCTCTTCTATGAACTCTTAGCATTTTTTTGCCTGTTTTCTCTGGTTTTAGACAGTTTTCTTCTTGATATCTAGGACATTTCCATATATCAAGGCGTTATGAAATTATTCATAAAATGTGTTGTCTTTCCATGTTGTTTATGTCATGCTTATGCTAGCAGAATTACTTTTTTTCATTTTGTTGCAATTTAATATTTCAGCCTTTGCTTTTGTGAATTCTGGTTATTTTAAACATCTCATGTACTAAGGACTTCCGACTTAAAAGTATTAAAATTTTTCTATGCATTATTAGATGCTTCTGGAATTAGATATGAAATGGAAATCACAATTTTGATGTTATTATTAAATCATTATTATCATGATTACTATTTTCAACACTTAGGTAATAGAAGGCAGACCTGTGCTAATTATTTTGCATCATCTGCACAGAATGTCCTGTGAATTGTCATCCCTGCTATGCAGATGAGGAAACTGAGACAAGAAGTTTGTTACTTATTGGGGGTCACGTAGCTAGTAAATGTGAGCCATGACTTGAAATCAAGGCTCTTATTGCAACAGTAATTCTTTAAAGCACTAGAGAGTTTTGTATTATAAAAGTAAAATCTCTGATAATTTACATTTTTTTTCCCTCAGGTTTTCTCAGTTCACTGTAGTTTGACTTTGCCTTGAATTTCAGAAATTCAGGTTGGAGAGTTTAATACTATACATCGAAAATTCCCCATGGGTTGAAAATCAAGCTTTTCCAACCACCAACTCTATCCTTCTTACAAAAGAACCCCTAGAGCCCATGGGGTTTGGGATCAAGCAAATACTAGGCAGATATTTTCTATGTGGTTTAAAGCATTAGAAATATTGAAATTGATCAACCATCCCCAGAGGTTTTAGTTCTGGGAGAGAGGCATCTCCAATCACATAACCTAGGTCTCTATAAATAATGGAGTGATGGGCATATTACAGTATGGGGAGAAAGTAGCAGAACTGCATCCTGATTTCAGAGAAGAGGAATTATTCAATCTGTGAAAAAAAGAAGGAGCTTTTTAATGTTTTGCACTCTGGCCAAAGTTCTTATATTACTTTCATTATTTATGAATTAATGGATTCTTAATACTCCTTTTGTACTTTTTAAACTCATCCCCCTTCTCATCATCATTTAATTACTTTATTTCATATGTGTATGTAGTTGTATTGCTCAAAGTTCCTTCTGTTTTGTTTTAAAGAAACTTAAAATATGGCAAATTACTCCCTTTATCTCCAAGACATCTGGTTAGTACAAAGAATCCTGAGTTTGCATGTAGAGAGAAAAAATAGCTGGTAAGTGATGATATATAAGCAGGAGTCTTTTAAAAATTTATTTGTACATATTAATTATATAGAATAGTAGGTTATTGTGGTATATTCATATACACACATAGCACAATTTGTCAATAGTACTCCTAAATACCTCCCCTTACCCTTGGCTCCTACCCACAGACCCCCACTCCTCTTTCCTACTCCAGTGGTTTTCCATTTACTTGCATAACACGCCCCCCTTTCTGTTTTCCTTTCTCTAGCTTCCAAATACAAGATGAAAACAAGATAAAAACATGATACTTGTCCTTCTGTGCCTTGCTTATTTTGCTTAACATGCTCTCCAGTTCCAACCACCTTCCCGCACATGATATAATTTCATTCATCTTTATGACTGAATAAAACTCCACTGTGTATGCATACTGAATATTCTCATCCATTTATCTGTTGATGGACAATCAGACTGATTCCACAGCTTAGCTGCTGTGAATTGTACTGCAATCAACACGGGTATGCATCTCTGTACTATACTGACCTTAATTCTTGTCGATAAATACTGAGGAATGGTATAGCTGGATCATATAGTAGTTCAAGTTTTAGATTGTCTTGGTCCTCCATACTAATTGCCATAGAGGGTGTACTAATTTACATTCCTGCCAATGGTGTCTGAGGATTCCCTTATCCCCACATGCTTGCCAGCAGCCAGCACTTATTGCTGTTTGTATTCTCGATTCAGGCCTTCAGACTGGAATGAGAGGGAATATGTGCTCTGTTACATAAACAGTTGTATTCTTCAATGGGCGATCAGATATTCTGATGCATTCTCTTTAAGGAAAAGAAACTATGACTTCAATATTACCAAAGTCTGAAAAGTGTGAATCTGCAATTACTCAAGTAGGCACCATTTTTGAGCATTCCTGTTTGGTAGTGTGACAACCTGTCTGTTGGAAAGAGAGCACAATCTTTTGAGAAAACCATTTGTAGTCACAGGGCAATATTGGTTTTTTGTTTTCCAGAGACTGAAAATGGAAATCATTGCAGATGACTGAGATTGCATATAAAAATGTTAATAAACATTTTTGAGAACATGGAAATACATTATCTTCATATAATTGAAAGAAAACTATCTGCCACCCTGAAGAAGGGCTAGCTGACATGTGCAATGCAGACTAGCTTCTTTTTCATTTTCCCTGTTTCCATTCGGATCTAACGTTTCTACTCTTGGGCAAGATGACCTCCCTTGGTCATCCATCTTGTATGTTCAGAGCAGTCACCATCTCCAGATTTCCCCAGATGACCCGAGAATTTGCTGTGGAACTAAGATTTGCCCATTTCCTGAGAACCAGAGTAAGTCAGAGGCAGAGCACGACTGTGCCCTTTGAGCCTTGGGATCCTCAAGCACGCTTTTATTTCTGATAAGTTATTCTTTTTCTACCTGTGCATGGTTCATTCCCAGATAACAATCCAAGCAGGAAGGAAAAGAAGAAAGGGACAATTTGTCTACTGAGACAATCTTCACACAGCCTTTGATGTACCCAGGGCTTGGAAAATGGCTGAAACTACATTTGTTTGTGGCTAAAGTGAATTATCATCTTTCTGTGTCAAGTTGTTCACATCTTTTGATAACAGAGTGGATGATATGTTCTCAGAGTATTTATCATGGCACTTAACCCACTCTGAAAGAAAACTCTAATACCCTTAGGGAGAGCTTCCATTACCCAGTTCTCCAATACTCATCTTGTCCTAAGTGCAACCTCTAAAGATAAAGTCCAATTTAAATAATCAATTCTTCTTAATCATCCCACCCAACAATGACTGGAAATGACTCCAAAGGAAAGAAAAGTAGGATGATCAACTTCAAAAGAAAGTCTTTACATTTTAAATATGAATATTTTTGTCTCTGCCATTCTTTATGTTTTGCTGCTACAGATTGTGAGAAAACATATGTCATTGAATTTGTCAATCACATTTAGCATTGTTTATACAAAGAAAACCTAAAGAACACTGAATTTGAAAAAGAAATTTTGAAAGTGCAATTTTTGCTTGTGATTATTTTATTAATCAGATTTACTATGAATCAGCACAGGTCCTGAGCATGCCTTGCTTTCCTTGTTAGATATAGGTTAAAGAGTCAAAACTGACTCACGGGGTTAGAAAATGATTGGGGAATTTAGCTGGTTATACAGACATTGCAAAGAAACTCAACATGTCTGCATTTACAGTGAGACAGACAATGTTGGTGGCCTGGAAGGGCACCATGCAGTGTTGAGATATGAATTAGTTTGTTATTTTTTATTGATCAAGAAACTTGACAGCAACTGATTGCTGCTTCCTTTACAGTGCTGTGGAGAACAAACCAGAGCCATGGAAACAAAAATGAGAGGAATAATTCATGATTATAATAATTCCATGACACTCTGCCCTTTATTCTTCCAATTGAACCTTTCACAAAACTTATGGTTCGGACAAGAGAAAAAAAAAAGACCCAAATATGGTCCTTTACTGCTTCACAGTGTTTCATGCATATAAGTGACTCCATAAATATTTGATTGTAGAGAGAATTCAAATCATATAAAGTAAATGTTGACGAGTCTGAATCGGTGCTTCCTTGGGTTCTATTCCAACATAGCACACCGACATGGCCTGTGCTTTTCAAGAATGCCAGGTCATTGTAGAGCTCTGGGGCCTCCAAATGTACATTGCAGGCCCTCCTGCAAAACTCCACTCCTTCCAAACACTGATCCCCTTCCTTGTATTTGTCAGCAGCTTTACTGTCACCCACTGCTGAGCTTGTAGTCACCAACATCCTTTTCTGACTTTGTGGTGGGAAGATAGGGAAAGGACATGCACCCGGAGGCATTGGGACCATTCATTGAACTTTACAACTTACTTTCCAATATCAAAAAGAATTTCTCAAAAACTAGTCAGTGAAAATGAAGTGGAAGATAAACTTGGAGTCTTGTTTCCAGATCATAAAAACTGTGTTGTTAAGCAATTTGCTGAACTATTGTACAGGTGTTTTCCTCTTCGCCATCGAAGCATATGACTATTAATTATTTACCTAGGTCTTGTTTTGTCACCATTTGTAAAATGAGACCCAAATGCTACGTTTATTCTCTAACCCCCGTTAATCAAATCAATTCTCTGTTGGCCTTGTTAATTCCATGGGGTGGGTGTGAAGGAATAGGAAATCCATCTTCTTCTTACTGTCATAACTTCTCTCATCTACTTATTTGGTGATTACCTACGAGGTTACACTCTTTAAAGAGAAAGGGACAAGTAGTCTGAATGTATTATGTAATGGACTAATCCAGGTAAAATACTTAAGTTGCCTTGAGTTCCCTTTCAGGATGACTGCTGCCCCTCACCAGGCAAGTTAACTACAACTGTAGTTACAGATGGCAGGCGGACATCCACAGTTTCCCAGTCTGAATGTGACAAAGGAATGTCATCAAGAGCCATTTAAAGAAATATGAGTTATTCAAGAGAGTTGCATGGGCCAGTTTAGGATGAATGTGTGACATGGGCATCATAATGGAGTCCCTATATCATTTTAAATACTTTAAAATGACAATGACAGCAAGAGAACATGGCCCAAGGTGACACATGTGTTTCATACACAATTCACAATTTTCTCTTATTCTGGATGGACAGACTAGTTATGAGGTTAGATGTATCAGTCTGGATGCCAGATAAACATAACCAATGGGAGAATTGTGTGTATGTGTGTGTGTGTGTGTGTGTGTGTGATGAGTTTTGTTATAAATAATTGATTCATATGGTAGTGAAGGCTGAGAAGTGCCCAAATCTGCAATCAGCAAGTTGCAGATCCAGTCAAGTTTGAAGGTTGGAGAACCAGGAGAGTTGATGAACTAAATTCTAATTCAAGTCCCAAGGTGTATACAATTTCCCATCTCAAAGACAGAGAAGGAATTCTATCCTTTTCCACCTTTTGTTCTATCCAGGCCTTCAAGGGATTGGATGAGACCATCCATATGGGGGAGACAATGTACTTTACTCAATCTATGGAACAAATACTAATCTTATCTGGAAACATCCTCATAGACATACCCACCCTAAATAATATTTAACAAAATATCAGAATTTGTGGACTGGTCAAAATGACATAAAATTAATCATCGAGTGGGAAATAGCTTTGGTCAAGGCAGAGGTCATTTAGAATGGATTGTTCAAATTAACTTTTAGATCACCTCTCTACTAAAGATCCATGTATATTCCTATGGAAGGGGATTTATCTCTGATTAATTCAATTCATTGTACTTTTACTGAGCTTCTGTAGTGACAAAATACAATGTAGGGAAATTGGGTAGGACAGAATCCTTGAGAGTTTATAAGCTGGCATTAAGAAACAGATGAAATCTGATTGCAGAAGAAGGCAGAATATAATAAGTACTATAAGATAGGTAGAAGTCATTTCCAAAGGCAGAAAATAACAAGTGTATGAAAGGTATAAACAACTTCCAAAGAAAGAAAAACGTGGAAAAGAATTTTTTACTGAATCAAGAAATACAAATCAAGGAATATTCTGAATTTTCCCAGATCATGAAGGATGGAAAGGAAAGCTTTAAAATGGCTGATTTTATATTATATTAAGTAAACACTAGTCATGGCTTTGAAACAAATTTGTTTCTGGAGGCCAAAACATTTCCTGAAGGAGTGAATGTGAATCATGAATCCTCTCATGAGATTTGCACTGAGCCTTTTTGGAGGGCTGAAATATTCTGATGAAACCCCCAGGAATTTCCTGAACAATAACAAAAAATCCATGGTGAGTGCATTTCTCATCCTCCTACTCAGCTCTGGTCATAAATATATAGCAATTCAGAAGGTGGGTCACTCAATGAGTGCCATTGACCAGGAAAAGAATATAGATCCATGAGGAGTCTAGAAGCATAAATTTCAACCGTGTCCCTGAAGAAAGTGTTCTCTGCACAAAATTAATAATGTACTATTTAGCATTGAATCTGGGTTTTTAATGATAAAATATGCCTTTTGGTTCAACATATTGTCTGTGTCAAGTAGTAAAAACATCCTCTTGGGAAATAGTTTTAATAATTTGCTTTCATACTTAATGGAAAATTATTGGACAGACATTCCTGCTCTTCTTTGTATTTGTGATAAATCAAAACTGTCCTGATCCACATTTCTATAGCAATTAATATTTGATTTCTATTGATCCTACCTCATAATTTTAATCCTTTATAACAGATATCTGTAGTGTGTACACACAAGTTAACTGGAGGGGATAGATAAGTGGGGATTTTAGCATGGAAATAAAGAGGAGCAAGGATTAAATAAGATATGGGTGTTCTTCACCACCAATGACATCTAAAGGGGTTAACAAAGTTTTCTACTAAAATAGTTATTAACGATGTGGGTCATTCATTCATTCATTGGCTCTTTTTATTAAATTAAGTACTATTCTAGGTACCTCAACACTGGAAAATGCCATACTAATCACTTTTTTTTCTCCCTCCTCAGTATTGGGGATTGACCCAGGACCTTTATCACTGAGCTACCCCCACAGTCCCCTTTTAATCTTTTGTTTTGTTTTGTTTTTGAGAGAGGGGCTTGCTAAGTTGCTCAGGCTAGCCTTGATCTTGCCATCCTTCTGACTCAGCCTCCTGAGTCATTGGGATTGTGGATGTACACGACTACATTCAGTGTATGGCTACTTTGGAAAAGAATCTGAGACTTGGGAGGGGAAGTACCTTCTCTATGTTTACCCAGACAGCAAATGTTTGTGTTGAGACTCAAATGCAAGTTCAGTCTTACTTTACTGATTCTTAAGCTCATGCTCCTCTCAAAATATCACTTTGGTGTCACAGTGTAAAGCCTTTACCAGTGTACAGATTTTATCACTGGTACGTCTTTTACATCCATTCATCCCTTTAGAGACTTCCTGCATCCTTGGCTTACCCTGAATGGATTTTTCTTGTTCTATCGACATGATTTCTCAACTAACTTTTCTGACTTTTATTTTCCATCTGGGCCAGTTGCTAATTTATTGTTTCTCTACCTCAAATCCACCCATGTTTGCCCAGCTTTGTGGTATTACAGCTGAACCCTATAAACATGTCTTCATTGCCAACAGACACAGAAGGGGCTTGGCTTTCTGATTCAAAGGTTTGTTGGTTGATTTTTAATCCCAGCAACTAACTAGAATAAAAGCTTAGCAATAGTAAATGCACACACAGCCACACAATGTATGTCATTGAGGAATTAGGATTGTTGTGTTGTGCCTGAAGGCTACTTATCTGAAAGCCATAGGGAAAAATCAGAGTTGCCATAATATAAAAACAACTTTATTAAAATGGAGATGTCTCAATAAGAACAAGGATATTGGAGCTTGTATAGAATTCCTTACAGAAATGTGTGGCTCATTAAAAAAAAATAGCCATTCTTGAGCACCAACTAGAGGAAGGCACCTTGAATGTTAAGTGAAAGAATGTTGCAGAGGGACTTAGAAACCAGAGGAAGAGTTTGAGGTGAGAATTGTTAAGATTCTTTGAATACTGAGATTTTATTCTTTTTTAAAAATTTGTTTTAATTAGCTGTACCTCACAGTAGAATGCATTTATACATTTTGATAAATCATACATAAATGGAATATAATTTCTCATTTTTCTGATGGTATATATTGTAGGATCACATGGATCATGCAGTCATGTATGTATATGAGGTGATAATATCTTTAAATCTACTATCCTTCCTACCCCCATTCCCCTTCCCCTCCCTTCACTCCCTAATCTCTACCTAATTTAAAATAGTTCTATTTATCCCTAGTACTGCCCCCCACCACCACATTGTGAATTAGTATCCACATATCAGAGAAAACATTCAGTCTTTGGTTTTATGGGTTTGGTTTATTTTACTTAGCATGATATTCTCTAACGCCATCCATTTACCAGCAAATGCCATAATTGCATTCTTCTTTAAAGCTGAGCAATATTCCATCACATATATATCATACATATCATATATATATACCTCATTTTGTTTATCTATTCATCTGTTACAGGGCACCTAGGTTGGTTCCATATTTTAGCTGTTGTGAGTTGAGCTGCTATAAAAATTGATGTGACTGCATAGTATACTGATTTTAAGGCCTTTGGTTATAAATCAAGGAGTAGGATAACTGGGTCAAATGGTGGTCCCATTCCAAATTTTCTGAGGAATCTCCATATTGCTTTCCATAATTGTTGCACCATTTTGCATTCCCACCAGCAATGTGAGATTTTATTCTTAATTTCATGAAAAAGCAATCCATTGAAACATTTACTGCCTGTCTTCCTAAATACCCTGTTTCTTATCCCCACTATTGTTACTTTTGTGCACTTTCTCCTAAGAATGTGGGAGTCTGTAGCAATTACAGAACTGAGTGGATGTATCCATAGTGAATGAGGATGCATGTTGATATTCATAATTTCAGTTTTAATCACCAGAAAATGCACGACTGCTTGATGGAAAACACTAGAGTTTAATATGAACATCTTCATGTCAGCATTTCAGTTTTCCCTCATTTGCCCTGTTTCCTTAACAAATATTCCACATTCTCCAATGTTTAGTAGACAGTAAATCAGTGATGTGGCTCATTTAACAGTCATATTGCAAAGGATTTATTCTCTCTGAAGCTTCAGAAGTAGTGCCAATACTCACTTAATTTTATGTATTCAACCCCTTGAATCCAAAATTTAAAAAAAAAAGTCTTTTGAAACAGATTGACAACAACACAAACTCCCCAGGAAAAATATAATCTCCAGTTTTAAAATCACTGATAGATAAGTGAGGACACTCAGCTAGGTCAGAAAGACTTTCTCTCCTCTGCTCTGAAGCCTGCATTCCTTTTCAGCAGCATAAATCTATTTCCTTTGGTAAAAGGGAAGATTTTAGTCTCCAGAGCCCTGTAAAAATCCTGCTGGAGTTTAGAATCTGGGGAGTACTGTAAACTCCAAACAGGAATTTACACACCAGAACTGACCAATGGTCCATCCAGTCGAGCATCCTGCTTCCTACTGCGTCTAATGATGGATGTCTTAGGAGAAAGACATAAACTCACCATGATGCCCTTAATTGAGAAATATAGCTGTGCCAGGGATATTTCTTCTTGACTCTGGTATCTGGTTAGTTTATTCCATGGTGCTGGGAGGCTTGATAACTATTTATCTCCACACTACTGTTACAGAGAGACTTTTTATTTTTACAAGAGCATGCTATTAAATTTCTCATAAGCATCTAATCCTTAATTGAATCTTATTAACTTCTGCTGATTAACAACTCACTCTAGAGTGCATAAGTAATCACAGTCCATCTTTTAACTTTGCTTAAAAACTTCCAGCCAAATGTACATAAAACAGTGATACCTCTTAGTTTATGGTTTCCTTAATATAACAGTTCTAAAAAAAATGTGACCTGTTGAAAGTCAACATATTAAAAATTCTCTATAATTAGTTAAAGAACATGTTATTTGATTATTAAGCTGCAAGGACAGAAAGTTCAATCCCTGACTTGTGAGTGTTTCAAGCCCTCTCTGTATTATTTGCTTAAACCTTTTAGGAACCCCATATTTCTTTACTAGGAGAAAATTGCCACTGAGCTAGACTACATTAATATGAAATATGTTGAACAGTATTCTTGCTTGGAAACTACTAACAATGTGTTAACAGTTTGTCAGGACACTGTGGACAGTGTATTTTCTTTTCTTTTCTTTTATTTGACAACAGGGGTACAGAACACTGAATGCGACTCTGTATAATGTCGTTAAGATTTCAGGGGGAGGACTGTAAGTAAACAATCTATGTCGCTGAAGGACTCAGCTTGTTGTCATCACCGACAGAACGTTGAGCAATGTGGGCCAGGTCAGAATCTTGCATTAAGATTTTGCTTTTGTGGGTGAACTGGTATTCAGGTGGGTGAGCAGGCATTTCTCTGTGCTGGCAGATCAATTAAGAGGAGTGATATGCCAAAAGAGTTTTCTCCTGGGTATATACTTTTTTTAGTCTTTCTTTTCCACATTATTTTATTGGTGCATCATAACTGTTCATAATGGTGGGATTTGTTGTTCCATATCTGGACATGCACATGATATAGCAATGTAATCTGGCCAACATCCCCAGGATCTCTTCTTTCCCTCTCATCCTCCCTCCCCTGACCCCTTTCCTTTATTTTGCTGATTTCCCTTCAATTTTCAAGAGATTTTCCCCATCTTTCTTTTCCTTTTTCTCTCTAGCTTACACATATGAGAAAAAACATTTGATTCCTGGTTATGTTTTAAAGATGAGTTTATTCAGAACTAAGCTCACTTTAGTGTGAGAAGGGTACAAGAAATACTAATTCCCCAGCAAGTCTCTGAGTCTTTTTTCAAAGAGAACTGGAAGTATCACCTATTTTGATACTTCAAAATGAATTCATCCCAGGTAATAGTAAAATACACAGTATAATACAAAATTTTGTCCTTCAGAACAATAGCATGTTAATGATCAAATATTTCTTTATGAAATGGAAGATGGAGAGCTTTGGGGCTTATTTTTAAAAACTAGTATAACCTTTGGCATCCTACAAAAAACATTTAAAAATCACTCAATGTATGCCCCATGATGACCTGATCAGCATGCTGCTCAGAACTGTATTCCCATTGCCTGGCTCATATTTGATGTTCATTTGTGAACATTTCTGCAAAAAATCCCAGATTTTAGTAAACTCAGTTTGATATTTTCTTAAAGGAGTATTTCACTATAACCAAAGTTTATTGTTTAAGGGTAAGGATAATTCACAACATGTATATAAACATTTATTTACATGATTAAAGTCAGGTTTATTTAAACATGGAATGGACATCAAATGCCCAGGACATCCATATACTTGGTCTAGATTTGAATACTTGGTCATGGCAGTTATTGCTGTGAAAAATAAGGAAAATCAAGCATCTTTTATTAACCTATCTTACGAGATTGCCACAAAAGGGTTAGAGCTTCTAACGTACATTTAGATCCTTGTTAATATTATTAATATTATATCATAATTTATAAATACATAACATAAATAAGTAAATTACATGAATATATCCTATTCTACCATTAAACAGGTTTTGAGAACCAGCAAAGACTTCTTACATCCAAACCTTAGCATTGTTGCTTTCTTAAATTTTTAATTGGAAAACAAGTTTCCCAAACAGCCTCTGTCCAACCTGGGAGAAATACAGAAGTCAACATATGAAAAAAAAAAAAAAAACTTCATGCCCTTAGCAAAAATTTAAAATTAACTGCGAATCCACTTTCATAATTTGCATGAAGACCCCCGGATACACACCGACTTGCAATCCACAAAGTTAGAATCTGGAACATAGTGACTGTCACATGAGTTTTTCCTTAAACACACCCCCCACACCTACCCCAAATGGATACCTACTCTCAGTTAGAAGATGACTTCCTGGTTGGTATATATATCAATGATTTAAATATTTCAACTAAAATTTTTCATGTTCATTTTCAGAAAACTTACTAGAGTTTCAGAAATGGAATTCCTTCTTAGAAGTCTAAAACAATGCTCTGTGTGTAACAACATATTTTAAACTGCATATCTGGCAGGAGTGAGTGTTTGTTGAATTTGTATTTTGTTTCACACACTTGAATATTAGTATACTGAGTATTGTTTCATGTATGATGTTCTATATTTTAAGATTTTTTAGTAGATTATATGGTATCACTTTATTAACTTTATCATTATCTTAATGTCAGTTATTAACTCTTACATACTAATAAACTCTCAGCTGAATTTGCTACAGATATATTCTTTTACTGATTTTGTGTTTTGTATTTTAACATCTGGCATGTAGACAATCTTGACTTTAATAGAATCAGTCTATTTGAAATAATAACAATGAATCCCTTTATCTTAAATTTCATCTATTTTGTATGTTTATTAATTGGTTTTTGTCTAGAGTCTCAGTATTTGAAAAAAATCTTATTTTTCCACTATAATAGTTTCATTTATAATAAATTACAAAATTCATATGAAGCTGTAAGATGACTAGCCAAACTGTACTGGGTTTTTTTTGTTTGTTTGTTTTGTTTTGTTTTCCTGCTCTAGGTTTTCAATAAATATTCTAGATTGAGTTTTAGGTAGAGTTGCTTTCTGATACTCTAACCTCATTTCAATATGAAAAAACCCTCAAATAAATAATTTACGAATAGCATTTTCAGAAACATTTTATCTACCAGCAGGAAGAAATGTGTTGCTTATTACAATTCAATTAATTCAATTAACTCTATTGGTTTTATCCTTTGTTTCATAGTTCTCTTCTCCATTCTTTTTGTCCATCATCTCTGTATTTTGCACACCTGAAATACACTGCATTACTTCAACATCGAGTTATCTAAAATTTTTATAAAGGTGACATCTTGTTGCAGAGAACATCAGGAATTATCTTGAAAGAAAGATGACGATAATGTCGAAGGTGATAGAAGCTAATGTTTATCTCAGACTTCCAAGTTTGCAATTGCACTTTATGTACATCACCACTGGTCTATCAGCTCATAAAGGGCAGGGATTTTGAGAACCCTGCTTAATGCTTTTCTCCTGGTACTTAGAAGAGTGTGCAGCAAGTATCTCATGAATACTGTTGAATGCTCCCGAGTCCTCCAAACAATGCAGGAATACAGGTATTAGTTAATATAATTCACATTTTACTGCTTTAGCTGCTGAGGCTCAGGAAAACCTATATATCTTTCCATATGAAACCTGGATCCGCTAAATGATATTCCTTGAAATGTACCTTCATATCATCCCATCTTGTTGTCTATGCACAGGGATTTCTAGGAGTATTTGTTTCAATTACTTATACCTAGTGAGCAATTGGGTAGATGGCAGATTTTTTAGATTACTTAGGATTAGGAGAACAGGAAGCTATATAATGGGAGCAGAAATCAAATGCCTGCCTAATTTCATCCACGTGTTCCTCTTTATTCTGCCTGGCAAGGGAAAAATGGGATGGAGTTGAGACCTAAATACTGAATGTTACCTAATACACATAGTGTAACTGTGAATGCATAAGACAAGTGGGTTTGTGTGTATGGGAGAGATAGCATGTGGGGGGAATTGGAATATATGTGGGAATTATTTTTCGATGAGTTATTTGTTTGAGTTGCAAAGATTTATCCATCTAAGAAACCCAGCTCATATTTGTAGACTTTATAATATTCCGATAAGTATTTATGTGGTGAACTTGGTTTCTCACATATCTTTTCACAACTATAATATCACATCTATCTCAGTTTCTAAAAGCACAGTCTTATGCATATATATATCTAGTTGACTAGAAGTTTTGCTCTTCATCTCCAATGGTTAGCATTCCAATCAAGGCAAGATAATGTGCCTGAGATCACAAAGATAATGAAAAGAATATTGACATCTGCAAAGAGATCCAATCTTCATCAGTTTTTCTTGTGATAAATGAGGCTTATCTTTTCATGCTCAAACAAGGTTCTTCAACTTAATAAACAGAGAAGCGAGACCTAAGCCCACCCCTTCCCTCGGGGACACGGCGCTGAGGCTCCGGGTGAGATTTGGCCAGGAGCAGAGCTGCTTGCTGGGTCCAGTGGCGCCATTCTACAGCTTCCCTGGCAGAGAGGCGCCATCTTCAGCTATCTGAGCCCTTGGACCTAAGCCCACCCCTTCCCTCGGGGACACGGTGCTGCGGCTCCAGGTGAGATCTGGCTGGGAGCGGAGCTGCTTGCCGGCTCCAGCGGGGAATTTGGGCCCGTTGGCGCCATTCTACAGCTTCACTGGCGGAGAGACGCCATCTTTGGCTGTCTGAGGCCTCAGACCTAAGCTCAGCCCTTCCCGCGGGGACACGGCGCTGCGGCTCCAGGGCCACGGTGCTGTGTCTCCTGGTTGCCTCTGCCCAGAAGCATTGATCATTCCCAACCTGGAGGTTGTGAGACAGCAGCTATCTTAGGTCACCACTTGATCAAGCACCTCTCAAACATCTGATGAGTTACTGGAAATCTGCAGGGATGCCCTAAGTCTTTACAGGGAAATTGCAATCCCTCTGATTTGCACTACTAGAGGGGAAGATACATGAGCAGCATGAGAAAACACGGGAAGAAAGTGTCCCAAACAAACCTAGATGATACATCAAGAGATCCCAAAGACAGCATGGTAGAAGGAATGACAGAAATGGAGTTCAGAATGTTCATAATTAAAATGATCCGAGAAGAGAATGAGGTGGCGAGAGTGCAGATTCAGGCTATGAATAACCAGCTAATAGAGGAATTTCAGGAAGCAAAAAATCATTTTAATAAAGAGATAAAAGTTCTGAGAAAAAAATAAACAGAAATCCTTGAAGGAAACAAGGAAATGAAGGAAACAATCAACCAAGTTAAAAACTCAATAGAAAGCATCATTAACAGAATAGATCACTTGGAAGACAGACTCTCAGACAATGAAGACAAAATATTTAATATTGAAAACAAAGCTGAACAAACAGAGAAGATGGTTAGGAATCATGAACGAAACCTCCAAGAAATATGGGACATCATGAAAAGAGTTATTGGGATTGAGGAAGGCACAGAGATACAAACCAAGAGTATGAACAATCTGTTCAATGAAAAAATATCAGAAAATTTCCCAAATATGATGAATGAGATGGAAAATCAATTACAAGAGGCCTACAGGACACCAAACACACAGAATTTCAATAGATCCACACCAAGGCACATTATAATGAAAATACCTAACATACAAAACAAAGATAGAATTTTAAAGGCGGCGAGAGAAAAGCAGCAGATTACCTACAGGGGGAAACCAATACGGATATCAGCAGATTTCTCAGCCCAGACCCTAAAAGCAAGAAGGGCCTGGAACAACATATTTCAAGCTCTGAAAGAAAACGGATGCCAACCAAGAATCTTATACCCAGCAAAACTTACCTTCAGATTTGATGATGAAATAAAATCCTTCCATGATAAACAAAAGCTTAAAGAATTCACAAAGAGAAAGCATGCCCTACAGAACATTTTCAACAAAATATTCAAAGAAGAAGAAATGAAAAATAACAATCTCGGTCACCATGGGGAGGAACTACCCTAAAGAAAGAGTCAATCAAAGGAGAAACAAAGTTAAGCTAAAAACCCCAAAAAAGCTAAAATGACGGGAAATACAAGTCCTATCTCAATAATATCCCTGAATGTAAATGGCCTAAACTCATCAATCAAAAGACATAGACTTGCAGACTGGATTAAAAAGAAAGACCCAACAATATGCTGCCTTCAAGAGACTCATCTCATAGAAAATGCCCACAGACTAAAGGTGAAAGGTTGGGAAAAAACATACCATGCACATGGACTGAATAAAAGAGCTGGGGTTTCCATTCTCATTTCAGATACAGCAGACTTCAAGCCAAAGTTAGTCAGGAGGGAAAAAGAAGGACATTTCATACTGCTTAAAGGAAGCATAAATCAGCAAGACATAACAATCATAAATATTTATGCACCAAACAATGGTGCATCCATGGATGTCAAACAGATCCTTCTCAATTTCAGGAATCAAATAGACCAAAACACAATAATACTCGGAGACTTTAACACTCCTCTCTCACCATTGGACGGATCCTCCAAACAAAAATTGAACAAAGAAACCATAGGACTCAATGACACAATCGCTAATTTGGACTTAACAGACATGTATAGAATATTTCATCCATCAAAAAGCGAATACACTTTCTTCTCAGCAGCGCATGGGTCCTTCTCTAAAATAGACCATATGTTATGCCACAAAGATACTCTTAGCAAATACAAAAACATAGAGATACTACCGTGTATACTATCAGATCATAATGGAATGAAATTAGATATTAATGATAAAGTTAGAAACAGAAACTACTCCAAGACCTGGAGATTAAATAATATGCTATTGAATGATACATGGATTACAGAAGACATTAGGGGAGAAATTAAAACATTCTTAGAGGTCAACGAGAACAAAGATAAAACATATCGAAATCTTTGGGATACTATGAAAGCCGTGCTAAGAGGAAAATTCATTGCAGGAAGTGCATTTAATAAAAGAATGAAAAGTCAACAAATCAATGACCTCACATTACAGCTCAAAGCCCTAGAAAAAGAGGAACAGATAATCACCAAGAGTAGTAGAAGACAGGAAATAATCAAAATCAGAGCTGAAATCAACGAAATTGAAACAAGAGAAACAATTCAAAAAATTGACGAAACAAAAAGTTGGTTCTTTGAAAAAATAAACAAAATTGATAAACCCTTAGCCACGCTAACGAAAAGAAGGAGAGAGAAACTCCAAATTACTAAAATTCGTGATGGGAATGGAAATATTACAACAGACACAATTGAAATACAAAACATAATAAGAAGCTACTTTGAAAATTTATACTCCAACAAAATAGAAAACATGGAAGACATCAACAGGTTCCTAGAGGCATATGAGCCACCCAAACTGAATCTGGAGGACATACACAACTTAAATAGATCAATTTCAAGCAATGAAATAGAGGAAGTCATCAAAAGCCTACCAACCAAGAAAAGTCCAGGACCAGATGGATTCACAGCAGAGTTCTACAAGACCTTCAAAGAAGAGCTCATTCCAATACTCCTCAAAGTATTTCACGAAATAGAGGAGGAGGGAACCCTTCCAAACTCATTCTATGAAGCTAATATCACCCTGATACCAAAACCAGAGAAGGACACATCAAAGAAAGAAAATTTCAGACCCATATCTCTAAAGAACATAGATGCAAAAATTCTTAACAAAATTTTAGCGAATCGCATACAAAAGCATATTAAAAATATAGTGCACCATGATCAAGTGGGTTTCATCCCAGGGATGCAAGGTTGGTTCAACATCCAGAAATCAATCAATGTAATTCACCACATCAACAGACTTAAAGTCAAGAACCACATGATTATTTCAATAGATGCAGAGAAGGCATTTGATAAAATACAGCACCCATTCATGCTCAAAACACTAGAAAAAATAGGGATAGTGGGGACATTCCTTAACATTGTAAAGGCTATCTATGCTAAGCCCACAGCTAACATCATTCTAAATGGAGAAAAATTGAAAGCATTCCCCCTGAGAACTGGAACAAGGCAGGGATGCCCTCTTTCACCACTATTATTCAACATTGTTCTTGAAACTCTAGCCAGAGCAATTAGACAGACCAAAGAAATTAGAGGAATACGAATAGGTAAAGAAGAGATCAAACTATCCCTATTTACTGATGACATGATTCTCTATTTAGGAGACCCTAAGAATTCCACCAGAAAACTTCTGGAACTCATTAATGAATTCAGTAAAGTAGCCGGATATAAAATTAATGCTTATAAATCTAATGCATTTTTATTCGTATGTGATGCATCCTCTGAGAGAGAAATTAGGAAAACTACCCCATTCACATTAACCTCAAAAAAAATAAAATACTTGGGAATCAATCTAACAAAGGATGTGAAAGACCTCTACACTGAGAACTACCGAAAAAGAAAGAAGTTAAAGAGCATCTGAGAAGATGGAAAGATCTTCCATGTTCTTGGATAGGCAGAATTAATATTGTCAAAATGGCCATACTTCCAAAAATGCTATACAAATTCAATGCAATTCCAATTAAAATCCCAATGATGGACCTCATAGAAATAGAGCAAGCAATCATGAAATTCATTTGGAGGAATAAGAGACCCAGAATTGCTAAAGCAATCCTTAGCAAGAAGAGCGAAGCAGGGGGTTTCACAATACCAGACCTCCAACTATACTACAGAGCAATAGTGACAAAAACAGCATGGTATTGGTACCAAAATAGACAGGTAGATCAATGGTACAGAATAGAGGACACAGAGACAAACCCACATAAATACAGGTATCTCATACTTGACAAAGGAGGCAAAAACATGCAATGGAGAAAAGACAGCCTCTTCAACAAATGGTGCTGGGAAAACTGGAAATCCATATGCAGCAAAATGAAACTAAACCCATATCTCTCACCCTGTACAAAACTCAACTCAAAGTGGATCAAGGACCTAGAAATCAGACCAGAGACTCTGCACCTAATAGAAGAGAAAATAGGTCCAAATCTTCATCATGTTGGCCTAGGACCAGATTTCCTTAACATGACTCCCAAAGCGCAAGAAATAAAAGCACGAATCAATGATTGGGATAGAGTCAAACTAAAAAGCTTTTTCTCAGCAAAGGAAACAATCAGCAATGTGAAGAGAGAGCCTTCAGAGTGGGAGAAAATCTTTGCCACACACACTTC